>JBBMFX010000035.1:16197453-16207780 GCA_037832545.1 Rhabdalestes septentrionalis | reverse complement strand
ACCAGTCAGCTGTAAACACTGCCGGCGAAGTGCAAAATGAACCCTTTTTCTTACTTCAGTTCACCGTGTGGCTCCTGCGTGCGTCTCTCTGGGACTCAAATTGCATCATTTCAAATTTCTCCTATAAAATCCTCACTGCTGGACACTAATCCCCATCGAACAGCTTCATAAGTCTTCTAACTATCCTGCTGTGGAGTTTTTATCCACATTCCGGCTAAAAATACTTGTTTTTTACAAACCATGGTCTTCTTTTTGATACACCCCTAGTGAGCATTGAACATTGTATGCCTCCCATCAAAGCAGTTTTTTCCGCGCCCGAGCTGCGGAGAGAAATGCACCGTTAGACCCGGAGCACATTGGAAAGTTTCTCCGGTTCTGGGTGGAGGACAACTCCGTGCTCGGGCTCGTTGGAAAGATCATATTGAGTTTTTAGTGGGAGTCGCGCTTGGTTTCGCAGGGATTGATGCCACGTGTTAAAAACCAAAAAAAAACAATTTCCGAATACTCAAATCTCAAAATGAAAACTCGAATGCCATCCCACCGAACGAATACTCGAAAATTTGAGTATTCGGTTACAGCCCTAATTTTCTCTGATGAGCTCAGAACCGGTGGCCCCTGGGGGACCCACTGAGGTGTCCAGATGAATCTCCACAGCTGGGAACATCTGCTTCTGTGGAGAGATGCATAATAATAAATATCAACGTAGGGGTGGGCGAAATGGAAATTTCATATCACGATTTTTTATCAGTTAAATAACGATTTCGATTTTATCGTCGTATTTATATTACTTTGTAATGTAAATTTTTTTTTACTATTTTGCAAGTTACTGAAAATACAACCAAAATATTTACCTCTGTAAAAACATATTACTAAATAGCAAAACACCATTTAGGCCAAAGAACATTTCTAAACTTATTTACATTTTGCCAACATGTTTATTTAAAGCTTAAATACTTAAATGTCAGAACAAAATATCAACAAGAACAAGAAAATAAAATGGTAAAAAAAAAATGTTGCAACTAATACAACTCAAACTTTTACCAAATTATTCAACACAGTCATTTAACATGACATGACCATACATCCTAAGGTAGAACAATTAACAGGAACTTTTACGTTTACATGTATACACTTTATTAATCCTTCAGAGGTAATATGTGGTTCCCTCTGAACAAAAATAAAGTGCAATACTGTGTATAAAATGTGATGATGTAAAACAAAAAAGATTTTAAACCCCTTGTTTCCTACAGTTTTGATGGGAACCATGTAGTTTCTGAGGTAAAAGGTAACTGCCTCTGTTATCTCTTTCCATCGCTTGCTTGTCCTCTCATATGGAGCCTCTCATATTGAGAAATAGTCTGTGTCAGAGAGGTCCAGCTTTAAATTTTGTCGAAGTAAAAGGTCCAATCTGAAGTCCAATTTATGTCTTGTAGCTTTCCCCTATGTCCAAATCTTAATTTGATTTCCACAATATTTAGTGTTTATTTCCTATGCAGGAAATTACCTGAGTGCACAAATAACACATTTGCCATAAAGTAAAGTAGTCCAAGGCAAATAAATAAAGTTTCAAAACGCATTTCATTATCGATCAAAACGTGTTGTAAAATATTTGGGGGTTTTTTTTGGTTTTTTTTCCAAAACCAAAACAACAAAACGGATAACGGCTCGTTTTCTGATTTCTCCTTTTGAGCTCAAATCAAAAACGGAAAACGAACGCTCATATTCCATTTTGGATTTCTCTTTGCGGTTTCATAAGCTGCAGCGTGTAGTATAAGGAGAAACTGGCCTGGTAACTCTGCCCACCGGTTTTGGCTATAAAAATATTCTGATTATGGGAGGTATTTCAATGTTGGTAGCGCGTGGAGTGTTTGCGGTTTTCCATGACAGCTCTCGTTCCAAGGGAAGAAAGAACAAACTCTGCACTAAACTGTCTCATTTTTGGACCCACTCTTAGATCGTTTCCAACGCCAAGGTGCAAAGTCTAGAACTGGTGGTGCTTGTTTCGACTTTCGACCGAACAGTGACAGGTGCTGGTGCCAAAACTCTGCATAAGACGGAGAAATTCGGCCGGACGGGCTGTTAGCCTAGCCGCTAACTGTCACTGGGAGCCCTAACAGCTAACAGCTCAGATTTCAGCTGCTACATTAAACTATCATTAACTCTGCTATTACTAATGAACTGTCAAAATTAATCTCCAACGACACTGTCACTCAGAACCATGTATTTATCGGTTGTATCAGGTGGCGGCTACAGTTAGCCTCTTAGCGTCTCGCTTGAATGACCCATTCCACCTTAAATCGTGCTTCGATTCACATTACATATTTTAAGGTGGAACGGATATTTCGAGCGAGAAGCTAAGATTTGTTGTGTTTTAGTCATTCTGTTTTCTTTTATAGCTTTATTAGTAGTTTGTAAGCTAAAACATTACTGGGGCCATGCTAAACACTTATAATGTTTGCTGCATTAAGTAGACTAGCAAACAGTGTGATTTGGTTGATGGAATGTAGTCTTCAAACGATATTACGATCTCTCTGATTTGGCAGATCGTCAGTACACATATCGTCTTCACGATCTCGTATCGTCATATCGCACACCAACCCCGCCCCCCAACCGAGCTGGTAAAGAAAGTCCGCGCTAAGGTGTCCGCTTTATCACAATCCCAAATCTGGTCACCCTACAGTGAACCTGCAACTGATCTAACGTCGGATAGTACTGTTTAAAACCATAAGCTGCTCAGTCATATATTCCCGAATTGTATTCCCGAATACAAATAGTTTTTTAAGGATTTTACGAATTCCGTATTCGTAAAAAAAAGCATTATTTGTGCCTTTCTGAATACTGTATACGGGTTCGGTTCAACCCATGTCTGTGTGTCTGTGTCTATGTGTGTGTGTGTGTGTTTGTGTGTGTGTGTGTGTGTATTGTATTGTATTGGTGTTTCCAATTAGCTCCACATGGCAGAAAGCAGAGCATATGTTGTTAATCTGATTTGATCTGGTGAAGCTCCCTTTCTTGTGTAGGCTGGATGTCTGTAATAACACACACACTCCGTTCTTCCTCCCTGCTGAGCTCAAACATGCTGGCTGCTCTTTAAGAGTGTTCAAAGTGAAATTTGCCCATCTTTTAAACACAACCATCCATGGAAATACTTGGTTTTTAGGGGGCGGGTTGGCCACGCCTCCCCCTCGTCCTCATCCTCATCCTCACCACATTAATAATAATAGTAGCCTGCTTGGGAAACTCTGTATTAGCGTTGCAGCAGATTCCGATTAGTCACTGCGCTGTAGAAACGTGGAAATAAACGTGGAAATTCATGTGATGTTGACAAAATAGCCGTAATTCTGCTTGTTTTGTAGGGTTTGGACCTGCAGTGTCCTAGATGAGAAAACTTTACATTAGTAAGCTGAAAGCACCATTACTAAAGCTACAGCAACTTTTGTTTTAGGAAAAAGACCCCATAGAATAAGTTTTCACTATCGTTTTTTCGCCATCTTTTATCAGAATATGGTGCCACCAGTCAATGGGCCCTCCCAAAATATATAACAATGTTCTTATTTTTATTTACTGTCTTTAAACATTTATTCACTTTTCATACATTTAATCTCTTAGTTATGACAAAGATAAGAGAGTTTGGCAAGATACCAACAAGGTGATTCCCTTTCTCACCTCAGAGCTCATGAGTGAAGATTGTGATGGGCCTCCAAAGCCAATGTCTATCATTCTTTAACCTTAATTCATTCCTCCTTTGTCTCCAGGTTTCGGTGTCCTCCAGTTTTAACGGCGAGCTCCTGTCAGGTAATGCCGCGGGTGGAGAGTCGAGTGCTCAGTCCCGGTCTCTGATCCGCTCCAGCCTCTCGTTAGCCTCCGCAGATTACCTGGAGAGGCCGGAGGTCCCCCCCCGCAGAGAGAGCAGCACGCCCCAGCCCCTGAAGACTGAGGTGCCCATCCACCTCATCAGCACCACCAACCAGCTCCACAAACAGGGTGGAGTCCAGCAGCAGATCCCCACAAAACTCGCCATCATGAAGAGCAAGGACAAGAGCAGCAAGGGCAAAAGTTCCCACCGCACTGACAGCACAGGTTAGAGAAATGTATATACTGTAGTGAAGTAGTATTCTGTCGCTGTAATGACCACAAGTGTCCCTATAAATAATGACCATGAGACTGTCCCTGTTGTAACGTTCAAACAAAACACAGCAAAACTTTTCTCTGTTGCCCAACTTCTTTTACTTCACGAACACCACACTACATCTCCCATTACCCCCCTCCCCAATGTTTGCCCCCTATCACCATAAGAGTCTCATCTCTTCATTCATTATATGGCAACAAATGTAAAAGCATAAAATACCCAAAAGGGTTTATATTAGCAAATAAGGATATTTTGAAGTGTATAATCCTTATTAGAAAGTTAACACCTGTAACTAATGACTGTTAGACTGTCCCTGTAACTAAATCTCCCTGTACCTAATGACCCTGAGACTGTCCCTGAAACGAAGGACTGCAGGTCTGTCTCTGTGACAAATATAATACCTAAAGCAAAATGGACTATTCTGTCATAGGTGAACACACCACAGCACACAGCATGAACAGCACAAATTCTTCAAGTGAAGCAGTGGGCAGCAGTGTGTGGGGACAGTACCTTGCTCAGGGTACCTCAGAGGTTTTCTTGGGAAATATAGTAGTAGCAGTTATCCCGAACACCAGAATTTGGTTTGCTGTTTTCTGAGTGTGTTTGTTTATTGTGTTTGTGTGATATTGAACTGTACTGAATTTTATTTTCAGCTTCAGTAGATATGAAGCAGATGCTTCCTTTAAAACTCTCTACCAGAGATGGTGAAAACACGCTGAAGGCCCGACGCTCTGTCAGCCCTCACCAGCAGCCTCAGTCTTCACAGTGTTTGCTTACAGGTAACACATTCTGTCACAGTCTGTCCTGTGTTCTCATTTCCTTTAAAACTGTGGTTCTTTTAAAATCAAATTAGACTAGAATAATCTTTAGACTAGAAACAAGTGAAGTCAGTGCAGTAAGATATCTACAGACAGATCTGGTTTCAAATAAAATACGAGACCAGATCTACCTGTATTATATTAAACCGTGTCTGATCTTTCTTTCCCGCAGATCCCCCCAGCCTAACAGACAGCTGCCACCCCACTGAGCCGCCGTCCAGCCAGACGGTCAACCTGCTGCGGCCACAGAGCCAGAACCTGACCCCGCCATACACCGCCCCCGATGACACCGCCAAGGAGGACGTCATCTTCTTCTGAGCAGCACAGGGCATGCTGGGAAAACGATGCCTGGAGAGAATATGCAAGGAGGTTTGCGAAAAAGGCACAAGAATACTGCTCCGTTTTAGTTCACTGAGAAAACAGAAGGACTTTTTAAAAGTCTTTCTTTTATTTTAGCATTGTGTGTTCCTGTGGTTGTCAAACTAGTCCTCAGGGACCCTCAGAAACTCCGTGTTGTTCTCTGTCCCTGCGTGCTGAGTTGAGTTGGACTGTCTGGGGGTCCCTGAGGACCCCAGGTCTAATCCCGTTTTAACGAATAATGCCAACGACTCTCGTTTATTTAAATGAAGACAAATAGCGAGGAGGAAGGAATACAAAAATTGTGGAAGAATTAGCTGCTCAGTGAGATGATCCAAAGAACAACAGATGGAGTACGAGCGGCTCCGGAGGAGAAGGACCGAGGCCAAATGAGCCGGAATGAAGTGAACTGAAACGGTCACCACTGCATTTCACTGGACTTTAATAGGACATTTCACAACTGGGGGACTCGCTGCAAACCGTGCATTTTGCTCTGGACCTTGTGGTCGGAAACAAAGGTTCTGCTGGATCTGCACATGGAAAAAATGGAAAAATGAAGGATGTCACACATCGCTCTCGAAACAGCACAAGGTTGTTTTTTTGTGTGTGTGTGTGTGTGGGGGGGGGGGTTCTGGGAAGTGTTTCGAAGTTGCTGTCACTGAAGTGCTCTAGGTTCCATGTGCAGCTAAGCAGCTCTTTGACATTTTATTTGTCATGCTAAGACCCAATTTTGCCTGGATTTTCACCATGTGCGAATGTAGCTGATCACAACACTGTTTCCATGCAGCTACAGAATTCAGCAACAGTAGCCTCCATGGACACGCTTTATTTTTAGGGCAAAATCGGTCAGCAGATTATTTTCTCTGTAACACTGTCCTGAAGGCTGGCGTTCCTGAGGCTGTGTGAGACCTACATTAACATTATTCCAACAAACATCGGTAGCCTTTAAATGATGTCCTTTTCTGAGGTCAGCCCGACACATACACTCCTGTTGACTTTATTATTCCTAAAGAAAGAGGAAAAAGTGAATAGGTTAAAGCAATTGTCTAAAAATTAATGTAGTGTAAGGACCTTTAAAAAAGTCTATCCGTTTTTTTGAAGAGCCCTAACGTGACAAAAGGCTGCTGCAGTCTAAATTTACTTGATTCACTTGTTTTATGAAGATTCATCAGCTTTCCTTATGGCAAACATAACATCTGTGGATTTGAGGAATAGAATAATAACCCGATGTACATTTCAGCTTTAGGAACATGGTTCCTCGTGCCAAAAAAGAGTGTCCACGCTGTTTGGACGTATTTTAATATGCTTTGTATAGGTGAGACCAGCGTCAGCAGATAAGATCTGAGGGAATCAGAAAATTGGAGCCACTCCAGGGATGATTTATTGGATTGGGCATTGACACTATTAAGCCAAATCCATCCTGTTACATTGGTTCTTCTGATGTTTGCAGCACTGTCACCAAGATTATGTAAATGATCTTCCAACATGCATCAGTTCTCAGAAGCTTATAAAAATGTCTTCAGTGTGGAACCACATGTAATTTCTCCACCATGTTTGAGACACATTTCGTCAAAATAGAGACACCCAGAATGGAAGTGACCAGGCAAAAACTACAAATATATATTCTGCTTCACTGGTGGCCACACTTTTAGATTACTGTCTGCAGACATAATGCATTGAAAAAGCTCATGTAGGATAAAATCATAGCGGACTCGGGATGATGTTGTGTATAGCGCTATTATACATCAACAGTGAAGTGATTTCACTGCAATCTCCTCCTCTAGTCGATCAGCCACTTTTAGTCAATAACCAATATTAAAGATAAAAGGTGTTTTCAAAAGGTAAAGACAATATTGTTGTGGCAATTACTACGGTTAATGACTGAATACTGCGGTTATTTGGAAGTCTTTAAAACGCTCAAGTCAGATCATGGGGCAAAAAAAAGTGGGTGTGTGTTTGTTTGCAAAAGTTGTGGCAAACTTGGCTTGGCCAAAGTTATCTGACCTTTACTTTTCAGTCTTTCTTCATTTTTATACTCAATTATGTTCTTTAGAACAAATGTAGATTGTTTGTATCTATTCATTACGCTCAATTTGCCCCAAATGTGACAAAAGAGAATTTATAAAGCACTTCCATTACAGGCCTCTGGTGGTATTTCCCATATTTGTATTTATTTCCAGTTCTCATGGTGTCAAGAACTGTAATAATGGGCCATAAAAATGGTCCAAAATGACATTTTCAGTAAATTCGTACTGCTGATGTTTTTGCAGATTTTCTCCATATTTCAGTCAATTAGAAACAGTGTTTGGTGTGACACAGTTGATTTTAGAGATTGATTTCTGTACAGCGTTGGAGAATCGAACCAAATGTTCCCAACACATACGTTTCTCTATCCCCCCAATGAAGCTCCAAGTGTCTGATTGTTTATATGGATTTTATATGAATGGGTTTAGTTTTAGGACCAAAATCTTCTCAGAACTCGTCTCACTCTGCGCAACCAGAACCATTTGATGGAAGAACTTTCTGTGCGGAGCTTTTAGAGGCAGACGTCTGGTTCCATTTACCTCCATTTTGACTTCAGAACACTGTTTCACCCCAAACCCACTCTGAAATGAATAACTGCTTTTACATGATCTGTAGTAGGTGATTTTCTCAAATGTGGTAGAAAGATATTTCAGGCTAAGATGAAGCTTTTATTTGTTTTATGACTCGGGCTGCTTGTGTAAAATCACTCCACCATAATAAGACTCCATTTTTTTTGTTGTTTGTTTAAAGATGCATTATGTATGAACACAAATTTGCTGTGTAAACTAGTTTCATGTAGAGACACTTTGTATGGTCTTAGTATGTATATATTGTACAAATGATTTCAAGACTTGGAGCAGATGTAGATATTAAGCTTTAAAATCCACTGGAATAAGGGATGGTTATGGCGCTCATAAATGTTTTTAGACCCCCTCCTCATTCAAAAACATTTTTGTTATAAGATTTAATGCTTGTTGAGCCCTTCATGCTGAATTGAGAACTGCTGTTTGCATGTCTAAATTTTAAATCTGAAGACACGTCATGCTGTTTAATTTTCAGTAGGCGACCAAAGAGACACACCTAGTCCGTAGCAGAGCTCCATGTTGTTGACGGTGACCGTTTCCAGTGTCCGCCTGTGCTATAAAGATCCTGTGAGTGTCTGGTTTGGGCTTTTGAGTGAAATTCTGTTTGAGTCTGGTTCCGCAGGTAGACCATGCACTTTACCTCATGGAGCACTCTGTACACTCTGCTCAGCTCCAAATCCACGGAGCGTTTCTCCAGACAGGACCGTCTTGACCAACAGGAGGAGATGTAACAGACAGGCCTAATGGTACTTAATACTCTCCTAGGGCTTAAGGTTGGATCAAAATCAAATGTACACATTTTTAGACACCCAACACCAGCTGCAGTCTATCAGCCGAGACACGTTCAGCTTCTGAATTCGTACGAGGTCAGAAACCACATAAGTGAGTCTATTAGGAATGAACTGAACACCTCCAAGGCCTGATTAAATTGGTAACTGCACACACTGGAAGGATAAGGCTAATGAGTAAGCTGGTACCCAGCTAATTGGACCTCATCACACTCCGCAGAGAAGGCCTCAGCAAACTCTTATGAGGTTTCTGATACTGCATGACGTTATGCATAAACATAAGGCTAATGTTGCTAATGAGTAAGGTAGTACCCAGCTAATGAGGCCTTGGTCATCACATGGTCCAAGTTTGTCGATGGCAGAGTGTCATACATTGGCAGAAACCAATTAAGGGATTGATGGTGGCCTAATTAGCTTCTGTTATCTATAAGGGCTGAAAATATAGTCTTGGGTGATTGACGGCTTTTGGCCGAAAAGTGGAATAAGGGTGGAAATTCATTTTTGTCTAAAAAATGGCTCTGTTTGAGAGGCCCTGCTTTTTTACCCCCTCACCCCCACTCCAATCATCACCTGCTGAAGTCTTAACCCCGCCCCGCTCTCCTACTCTGTGTGATTACTCGTCTTAACCCTCGAGGTGAAGAGGTTTTTGTTTTTTAATGTTTTTAGAGTTTATTTGTCCCCCTCTGTGCTCTGTGGAAGCACCTTTTCTCTTGTGATGTATATATCAAATGATCTTTTTTGTGCATTGCCAATTACACTAGTCACTTTTAGTAGCAAACTTGAAGGGGACCTGAATGTCATTAATGTGTGTGTGTGTGTGTGTGTGTGTATGTGTTTTGTGTGCTTGTATTCACAGATGTTTTAATGAAGTTTGTAGCACGCAGGACCACCGTGATTTTTCTACCATTATATTTTACTCACAAAAAAATAGAGCTATAATACCTGTGAACACGAAGCCGCCTTAGAGACCTCAGCATTTTAGTAATAAAAATATATAAACAGAACTTTCCGGTGTGGTGTCTGTTTTTTCTGTTCAAACGTGGTTTATAATGTAATTAAATGTGATGTGTGTGTGTGTGTCGTGGGGGGTGCCACTAAAAGTTATGAGTAGATAAATAATCTTAATGACAGTTGAATATCAAACAAACAATTCCTTACAGTGCATGTTTAGTTTGACCTCATTCTTAAGACGTGTGTGTTGATGCTATGCTGCTGCTGTGGGGTCCTTGTATGGGTTCCTGGTCTTATTGTGAGTTCCTTATGTGGGTCCTAGTGTGAGGTGCTGATGTGGAGTCCAAGAGTAAGCTCCTGATGTGGGTTTTGGTGTGTGGTCCTAGTGTGAGGCTCTAGTGTGGGATTCTGAAGAGGGGATCTAGTGTGAGGTACTGATGTGGGGATCTGTTGTGAGTACCTAGTGTGAGTTCCTGTTGTGGGGTTCTAATGTGAGGTACTGATGTGGGGTCCTGGTGCGAGGTACTGATGTGGGGTCCTGTTGTGATGTTCAGATGTGGGGTCCGGGTGTGAGGTACTGATGTGGGGTCCTGGTGTGAGGTACTGATGTGTGGTCCTGGTGTGAGGTACTGATGTGTGGTCCTGGTGTGAGGTACTGATGTGGGGTCCTGGTGT
>JBBMFX010000035.1:16181514-16192723 GCA_037832545.1 Rhabdalestes septentrionalis | reverse complement strand
CTACAGCTGTATATACAGATACACACCCAGGTATCGGATCAGTACTTGGTATCGGCAGATACCCTGAGCCCAAGTATAGGAATCGGTATCGGGAGGGGAAAAATGGTATCGGAACATCTCTAAATTTAAGAATAAATAGAGCCATAATGACCAGTTCTATGATCACAAGTAGGGCTGCATAACAGATTATTAGTCAATCAGTATTGTGTAATTACCCTCCACTGATATTTGAAGCCTGTAGTATGAAAATATGCCTTCACCCAATAACTCAGTATTATTTTATGAGTCTCCTGACAAGTTACAGATGTTATTTCACATGATCTAGGATACACCGCAATTGCAGAATGCACATATATAATCAATATGGCATTTCATTCAGTTCATGAATATCTAACTAGGATTTGTATGTATTTAGAGCTGTCACTTACCAAACATGGCATCTGATCACATTCAGGATGAGAGATATTTCCATGTGCTGACAAACGCAGTTGGGATGAGGGAGTACGGGACACTGGTGATGCTGTCCCAGGTGTCTGTCGAAGGGTCGTAGCAGTCCAATGTTTTGCACCTTTGTGCCCCAAAGTAACCCCCTACCACATACAGCCGGTTCCCAGAGGCCACAGCATGGCAGCTGATCCTCCTAGCTGTAACATCTCCAAATTTAGTCCACTGATAGGTCTCGCTATTGAATCGATAAGCAGAGCTAGCTGAAAATTCAGTATCTCCTCCGATGACTACGACCTGATTTCCGACCACAGCTGCGGCAGTGTATCGCCAGAGCTGAGGGCAGGAGGCTGGAACTGTCCATCTGTTTTCACAAGGGTCAAAGCACTGTACTTTGGGATATTTGTCTCTGTTCACACTAGTGCCTCCGAAAGCAAAGAGTTTGTTCTTGGCCCCGACAACAGCAGCATTGCTGACACCTTCTCGGAGAGGTGCTACCAATGTCCATTTGTTAGACTGGGGATTGTACTGTTCAACCTGTTTGAGCGACACCGATGGGGATGCAGGGAAAGAACCTGCAAGAGAGGTGTGACCGCCTACTACATACAAGACATGGTCAAGTTCAGCCGAGCCATGACCAAATCTGGCCACGAGCATTGGTGCAGCTTTGGACCACTCATCGTGCAAGGTGTCATAAACCCAGACATCTTTGGAAGCTCCGTTTTCAGACCCTCGACCTCCGGTAACATAAACCTTGCAGCCAATAGCACAAGCACTGCACTCTTTACGAGGACTCGGAAGGTCTGTTTTGGGGGTGATCTCTTTCGTCTTGTGGTCAATCATGTATACCTTATCACACATGAAGGTCTGGCCTCCCAGAAGCAGGAGAGCTTGGCTGATTTTTCTTGGCCTAGCACAGAAACCAGTGACCACGCCATCATTCTGAAGGATTTTCATCTTACACCTGACAGCATCTTCCACAATGCCTCGACTCACCTTGTCTCCCATTACAAGCTCTTCAGAAACCACGTTCTTGAGCATGTAAGCCTCTGGAAGCAAGGCTAATCGCACACAACGGAGAAGCTTGGGCAAGTCGCCAAGTCTTCTGTCCATGTCCACTTTGACCCAGTCTATAACGGCTTCGTAAACCACGCTCTCGTCCTCCACCTCCAGCTCCTCGCTGAAGATCAAATCTTGGACCTTGTCTTTCGGTAAGCTTAGGAAATCCTCCGTCTTGTAGAGGGTTGCAAAATTCGCAAGGCACATGCGCCAAGACAGCTCATACAATCTTTGGCACTGATGGGCATCTGAAAGCAGCATCATTCCAAGGCAGTTTGAAGGGTGCAGGTTCTTCTCAAGGAATTCGGCAGAGGCATCCCGGATATCGTGGAACTGCAGCATGTCACCTGCTTCTAGCAGGGACTCTGCGTTTTCCTCATTTATGATTATTCGGGCGGAATAAGCATAGTCCAGAAGAAGCTCTAGAACCTCCGGATGCAAAGAGTCATGGAAGTTAACCTCAGCATCTCGGCTCTCCTTCAGGCCTCCGTTGAACATGGCCTCAAAATAGCGGCTGCAGGAGGCCAGGACGGCCCTGTGGCACGGAAAGGCCCTGTTCCCGGCCCGCAAAACAACATCCGTGAACACACAGCGCTTGCGTAGAAGGTTGAGCTGAGTTAGCAGGCTGTCAGCATGGGATGTTTTGTGGAACAGGTGAATATTCATTGATCCAGAGCTTGACCTGGACTTCCGGTTTTCGTGGCTGCTTACAGACATCTTGGACCTAAAACATCAAAGTCAAAATTTGAATTGCAGTATACATACACCCTCTCCGCTGGTCGTAAAATGTTGTATTCAGTAACTGCATTTTTGAAATTAAACAAAACTAAAAAGGCTCTTTGCACAGTGCCACGAAAAAACCTCTTTTAGTAATATTTTAATGCAGGGTCCTTTACAGTACACTTTTTTGTAAATGTGAAACCAACAGATCCTCCACATAATATAACATTTCTAAAAGAAACATTAAATGCTTAAAGAACCTATAATTTACATGAAGGTTCTTTAAACCTTTATACAGTTCTTAGCATTCACTGATTTCATTGTCAAACATAGTTTTTAGGAAGCCAAATGTTATTCTTTCATGGCATTCCTCAAAGAACCCATTAAAACACCACTTTTTTAAGACTGTACTATATAGTTTTGGTTAACTACATCTTCAGAAATAAGTATACTTTAAGGGTTCTTTAGTAAAGACAATGCCCATTTGTAGAATAATGACAGGTCAAAGAACCATTTGACAGTTTAAAAAAACCTTAGAAGCACAAAGAATGACAGATAAACTGCTGTATAAAGTAATTTAAAGGAAAAAATAAAATGGTTCTATTTTGGACCAAAGACAGCAACATTACTAGTACAAAACAAAGAAGCTCTTTAATACTACACAGAACCATTTTACTTTGAAAATCATATATTGATATAGTTCTATCCTTAAGGCAGTAATGGACAGAAGCATGGGCCCTGTTAAAGGGGTCTATATCCCCTCACCCTCATATCTACAGAACCTGCACATGAATGTTATGGTAGTTACACAATACTATCCTTAAGCCTTAATAAATTAATTATAAACCAAAAGTTCAAGCGGTTAACAGGTGTAATTTGCCTCTCTGTTTAGACTCAGCCAGCCACATTCAATAAAATGTACATCCACAAACTGCACCTTCAACTCATGGCTTAATGAATAACTTCCACAGTGGCACTTATAATGAGCCTTTTGGCACAATAATGAGCCTTTTCATTAGGAAACAAATGACCACTCACATCATCCAACAGTCTAAAAGGAATGGTTGTTGACATCTCCACAGACCTGAATGGAATTCTATAAGTTCCACAACAGAAAGTAATTCCATCAAATCTTTCTGGTTGTGCGACCTGACGACTGAGATGTTGTTCTACCAGAGTTTCAGGAACATTTAGGTCCTAAAACTAAGGCCATTCATGGTGGAGGGAGTCATGCAGGGTGTCATAGTAGTCCCCAAAGAAAAGTGATTTACTTTAGATTCACTATTTTACATCATTAGCATCCATATAAACAGACACATGGAGCTTCACTGAGGGGCGACATAGAATAAAACGGCTGGATTTGTGTTGGAGACATCTGGCTCCATTCACAAACACTTTAAAGAATCTAAGATTAACTTCTTCAATCCAAACCTACACTGGATGATTCAGTCTTATAAACCTACATTTGTTTTAGTTCTGCATAAATGTCAAACTCCAGCGCTGGATGGGTGTGAACCTGTAATTAATACAGCACACTTCCCCTCCAAGCCACTTCAGGTTAATGATTTCTGAATTCTGATTTATATATCCTCTGTTTGCCAGAACAGAAGTTTGAACCAGATCCACATCTGGCTGACATTAGAGCAAAGCTAAAACTGGTTTCTGGCACACACTGACACATGCTATATTAAGCTAACAAAACTTAAAATGAGAGAATACAAACCAGTTATGATCAAAAGCTTTACACAATATGTTTCACTTGTTATATTCTCAATAGATTTGCATTTATACATGTATATATATACAAACAAAACACTGGTGAGAAGTATCTGATACAGCAGGATCCTCTTTTCATTGCAGTACAATCAACGTTTAAAAAACAACAAGTAGATTAAAGCATAATCAAACTTGATCATCCAGACTGATAAGAGGAAAAGGCATTACAAGCAAGCACAGTGTTGATTAGTAAAGATAGCAGCGTTAAAACTGTACTTTTTTATGATCATCCAAATTAGTGCATTATGGAACACTTTAATCACGTTAAAGAAACACGAAAATACAGGAGGGCTGGTGATGCCTCCTGCAGCACTTACACTGTTAAAAGCCTGGTTTCTCGTCTAAACCGAGTTTTTATATTATACAGATCCACTCCTGTTCCGGACTATGTGGTTTTATTTCAGCCTCCAGCTGGTCCTACAGAATGGACGGGGTCCTACCTTCTCCTGTCCTCCTGCTCCTCAGAACTCCGGTTCCTCACTGAGCTCCCCACATCCAGCCCAGCTCACATGTCCTTAGAGAAACTCCAGCCGCACTCCAACCAACCGTAACCCTCATTGGCGGTGTGTGAGAAGGAGACACAGAGAAAGCCTACCACCGTGGGGGGGGTGTATGAGAGTGAGAAAATTGTGTGTGTGAGAGAGAGAGAGAGAGAGAGAGAGAGAGAGAGAGAGAGAGAGAGAGAGAACGAGTCTCACAAGTTTCAGTGCTGAACCCCGCCCCACGTAGCTGCAAGGGACTCTTTTATGAATATGCAAATATACATCCAATCATAGAAGTGAAGGCGTGACCTGGAGGCTGTGGGGGTGGGGTGGAAAGAGAACAGTTTATGTCGTTGAGCAATTATACGCTGTTTTATATAGTGTTGTTCAGTTGTTATATACTATTCTACATATTGTACTGTTCTCTATACACTAAACAAAGTGATATATCTATTGCTGTGTCATGTTCATGTCACCTTGTTTGCACAAAAACACTATTTCCATCAGACTGTCTGATCTTTGTCATAACTAGGAGCTTAAATTAAAGAAATGCACACAAATGTTTTGCTGACTGGCTTCAAAGTGCCGAAAGATACAAGTAGCCTAGATAAAGGAGTTCCAACCAACCGTCATTCAGCACCCCCAGTATACTGTTCATCGTCTGATCATCTGGAATCATCTGCTTCTGTTTCTTAACTGGTTCAGGACTTCAGTCTTTGTTCTGATTTAATAATACATACGTATGACACGGTGTCCTAACAAACAAAAACAATGTATATATTTGTTGTTTTAAAAAAAAAGCTAAAGTAAATTTTACCCAAAATGTTGTTCTACCAGAGTTATGAGAAGACTTTGGTCCTAAAACTAAACCCATTAATGGTGAAAGTATACATGTAGTGCGTGGTGAGGCAAAATAGTCCCCAAAGAAAAACGATTTAGTTCAGATACATTATTTTGCATCATCACCGTCCATATAAATACTCAGACACATGGAGCTTTACTGGGAGATGATAGTTTGTGTTCTGGACGACACCTTTGGTCTATTTTATATATCTTTGAAGAAACATAAACATCATATTTTTCATTAAAGAGTCATAAAGTGTGCAATATTAAAACATAGTAGAACAACTAATTAATATTTCGCTCACATAATACTGAACACATGAATACCTATAACTAAACAAACCAGTCTGATACAAAAAACAGGTTCATAAACTTTACAGATGACTGAAAAAAGTTATTGTGATTGATGAGGCGTGAATATTATTGTGTACATCATTTGGGCTTTTTGTACTGTTTTCTCATGTGATTAAGCCTGTATGGGAGTTCATGTAATAGGACTAAGTGACCAAACTGCCCCGAATTAGTGAACAAGAGTCCCAGTAAGAATGACGACTGCGGGTCTGTGATTTTTGATCCATACAATTGCAGTTGGGTGCAAATGTTTGGCCGCCCTTGATCAAATTAGTGATTTTCTCACACATGCTCTCGTGTAAGCAAATCCTCATAGCAATATTCCAAATTTAGGACCTGATCTCGCTAATGTTCTCATACAGTCAAATACAGGCAATGTTCCAGAATCAGTACCTAACCCCCCCGCCCCCAACACACACAGTCCATTATTGCTGAAGACTGCCTGATCGGACGTTACGTGATGTGTGGGGACTTAACGCCCCCTGCTGTAAAAGATTCCCAGCTACATCTGGTTTCACTTCACAGTGCAGTTACTTTAGAGCAGCGGTCCCTAACCTTTTGATCACTGCGTGTATTGTTGATACATAGATCAGTGGTCCCCAAACTTTATTTCGTCACGACCCGGTTTAATAGAAGAAACCCGGTCATTTTTTCAAAATAAAACATCGTTTACTCTCTGATAGTAAATAAAAAGGAAATGCTGTAATTTTTCCTTGCAGCCCACGGACTGGTACCACGTGACCCGGGGGTTGGGGACCGCTGCTTTAGAGAACAAAAACCTCGAACCCGCGTGTTAATATTTTATTTTGTTTCATAATTTTTGTTACTAAGGTAAATATATAATGTGTGTTACCACGGTTATTTAAACATGTTTGTCTCTATGTTCAGGGTTGTATATATAACCAGGTCCAGGTATGTCTGTAGAGCCCTGTCTGTATGTAAGTATACATATTCATATATGCCTATATGTTCCATGTCTATGGTCTACATGTTCCTGTGTTCTATATGCTCAATATTTCCCAGAAAGTCCCTTTGTTAACACCGCACATACACACATGTATATTATACCAATAATTATAAATAAAATATGCATTTCGAATATAGGCTGAATATTATTTATTGTGTCTGTCTGATTAAGTCTTGTGTAAGAACTACATTTCCCACAAATCCGTACCCTCTGGAAATGTCGTAGTAGCTGTTCCGGTGCACGTGAAGGGCATTGGGGGAGAACGTGCATGTGAGAGAGTTCGCGCGAGAAAAGAGAGATTAAAAGCGAAAACGATTAATAAAGACTGAAGAAGAGGATAGAGAGAGAGTGGAGATGGAGGGGTTCGGTTCGGACTACCCCTCCGCGGGCTCGGGGAAGGTGGACCCGGGAGCGATCATGGAGCAGGTGAAGGTCCAGATCGCAGTGGCCAACGCGCAGGAGCTCCTGCAGGTCAGAACACCTCACAGAGCCTAACACCACACCTCAGAGAACACATCTCACAGTACCCAACATATCACAGAACCCAAAACCACACCTCAAAGAACACAACATCTCGCAGTACCCAATATCACACTTCAGAGAACACATCTATCAGAAACAAACACCACATCTAAGAGAACACAACATCTCACAGAACACAAAACCACACCTCAGAGAACACATCTCACAGAGCCTACCACCACACCTCAGAGAACATATCTCACAGTACCCAAAATATCACAGAACCCAACACTACACCTCTAAGAACACCCCACCTCAAAGTACACAACATCTCGCAGTACCCAACATCACATTTCAGAGAACACATCTAACAGAAACAAACACCACACCTAAGAGAACACAACATCTCACAGAACGCAACACAATCTCAGAACACAACACCTCACAGAACCCAAAGCCTCACAGATCCCTGGAGCACAGAAAACCAAACGCCTCAGTTCAGATATCCCAATATCTCACACAAACCAACACCACACCTCAGAGAACCCTGCACCACAGAGTAAACCACACCTCGCAGATCCCAACACCACACAGAACCCAGTGGGTTTGCAGTCTGCAGATACTCTTTTATCTCCAGATTTCCCTTTAAATCTCTTAGAGCAGCACAGAGTTTGGACATCACTGTTGACCACTGAGAGGAAATGTAATACTTTTTCATTTTCAGAGAATGACTGATAAATGTTTCAAGAAGTGCATCGGTAAACCCGGGAGCACCCTGGACAACTCCGAACAGGTGAGATCACACTAACTGTGTGTGTGTGTGTGTGTGTGTGTGTGTCTGTGTAGAAATGTATCTGTGCCTGCTGTATGTTGGTAATCATCACCCTTTTGGAAATGAGTGATTAATAAATCTTAAAATAAATAAAACGAATAAATAATGAAAAAGGGACAACATGCTGCCTATTGGTTTAATTTTATATCAGAATTGTTAGATCAAAGTCTTTCTCCATTTTTGAAGTTATTCAAATCTTACCTAATTTGAAAATTCCAACTGCACTTTAAAGGTGACTGGACCAGTTGGAATGACCTAAAATCACGGAAAGATTTACTTTTCACGTAAAGTTAATTTATTGGAAGTATGAGAGCAGCAATTGTGTGTGTTTCGAAGCAATTAGCTTTGGTTTTATATTTGATTTGTTTACAGTATTAACATAATCATGTTGAGATTTTGAAATATTTGAACTGTAACTGTGTTAAACGAAACACAAAAGTTAAAGTGATCAATTGGTCATAAGGAACACACCACTGCACACAGCGCAAAATTCCTCCTCTGCATTTAACCCATTCACCAAGTGAAGCAGGGTGCAGCCAGGAACTTTGCACCTGGGGAGCAGAGTGTGGAGATGGTATTCTTGGAATATTTACATTATGTGACTAATATCCTATGAGGATATTTTTATTTATTGCCTTTCTCAACCCAAAGGTTCCTTAAATTATATCTCTGAAATGTTTTTCACACTCAGCAAACTTTCACGGGGGTCTTATTTAGTTCTATTGAGATAGAACCTAATATCCTTTGTGGAAACATTTATTTGTACATAGAAATATTAATTTCAAACAAATATATTGCCAATGGACACTCCTTGACATTTTAATATGGTAAATTCAATATATAACTAGTTTGTTTGTTATATTCTTATCAGACCTAATTGCTATAAATATACATGCATGTAAATACTTTTCTGAATTATTTTTGCAGAAGTGTATAGCGATGTGTATGGACCGGTATATGGATGCCTGGAACACAGTATCCCGAGCCTACAACTCAAGGCTTCAGAGGGAGCGGGCGCGGATGTGATGCAGACTCCACGCCTCTGGACCTCGGGGTCGTCCTGAACGTCTGAGTGGCGGGGCCTGGGGTGAAAACACACTGGCCCTGCCCCCTTTCCCACCCAGCACCTGAAAGCCATCAAAGGAATCCTGCGGTTCTGAGTTTAATACGTCAGCGCAGTTATCGCCAAAAATAATAAATAAATCCATAATTTGTAATGTGGAAATTATGTTGGGGAGTATGGAGCACAACCGTGTGGAATTAACAAGTTCAGGTTCTTGTAGAACCTGTTTTTGGTTCTTCTTTGGTTTCCATGGCAACGTCACCTACAAATGTATTGCTGGGTTCTGATTCAGTGCTGCCACACAGTGGTGGCATATAGCAACTGCAGTTAGAAATGAACGATGTGTGTTTGAGGGTCAGATTTATCTTGTGATGAATATTTTTGGCTCTGTTGTAAAGAATAAAAAAGTTCACAGTAAATTCCCCACTTCGTTTGCTGTGCTGTTGCCATAGTTACTGTTGTTTCACTTTGCATCCTCCTCCAAACAAACTCCGAGTCATTCTTCAGCATCTCAAAACAGAGTCTCTCCTCAACATTCTTCTCCCAAAACACTCAGCCTCTCCTCAGCATCTCAACACACTCAGAGTCTCTCCTCCGCTCATGTCTAAACCAATGCAGTCTTGCCTCTGACTTTTCCCCCAAGAAGTCCAACTCCAGCTGTCCCTCTAATAAACGAATTTCTGATTCTGTCCATCTTTATTACCAGGCCCGGCATCATGGGCAGGCCTTAGGGGGGCTTACCCTTGGGCTTGCCCTGGGAAAACGAGTGGTCCACGATTTTTCTGGGATATTGAGCTGCCTAAAGACTTGTGGTAGCTGTCTAAACACCCGAGAGGGTCGAGATGCACATAAAACATTTTTTTGCTTACCAGCGGACTCCACTGTGATACATGGGTCTCTACCGCCCCCGCTCGTTTCCTTAGGGTAATGAGGCATGAACTCTCTAGTGGGTTAGCCTAATAGCTAGGCTAGACGCCTGGTGAGAAATTACTTACTATGTACGCATTTAAGCTGTGAATACCACTTATGCCACTGCGTACGGCCGTCTCACTTACAGGACAGGAAGGTTTTTTTTTCCAGAGATCGGCACTTTGGGAATGTGCCAGAACCTCTCAGTCTCATTTGTCCTCGTTTATCCTCAGAAGCGTGACGTGAGACGGGTCTCATGGTCTGTTGTGCTGCGGAGCTGAAAAAGCTCTACGTTTGTAATACTACTAATAAAAAATAGCCAAGTAATTGTATAATCAGGTGTAAATATATTTTATTTAAATGAGAAGACGCTAAATTTACAGAAAGACCTTAAGAAGTGCAGAGGGCCAGTCCGGTTTTAACAAGCGCTTATTGCTCGTGGCTTTTCTAGAAAGGGCAACCACCAATCTCTGGGAAACTTTACAGGTAAATAGGGCTCAATGAGAGCTTTCCAAAGACCCCTTGTTTCCCATAATTCCCCCACGGCGAGCTGGAGTTATTAAGTTGAAGAGGATCGACTTGGACAAAAGTATAGGGACACTAGAATTTAGCACAGCTGGACACATTGCTACTCCTGAGATATCCTGCTTTAAGCCACACAAAGTCAAGGCATGCTGACTGTCTTACCATGTCTTCCACTCCCAGGGTTATGTGATCTTTAGAAGTGTTGGTTTATGGATCTTTGAAAGGGTGCATTTGCATCATTATGCCATTATCATTACATCAGTAGAAACAGACACAGTGACGATATTATCGTTTATTGCAATAATTTCTGGGACAATTTATGGTCCAGCAAAATGTGTTATCGTTACAGGCCTAGTAATGTATTAACTCTCTGGTCTTATTTGTTTTTACTATACATTAAGCTTGTTCGTGGCCACTTTTGGCCAATTTCATTTTAGATTCAGATTAACACCCTGGTCTCTCTGCTGGCCATTTTGTCCAGGGTTTTGACCATTGTAGCTGTGTTAATGCATATAGTATGGAATTTCCCAAGGGCCTGGAGTTTTTTCAGATAATTTAATTTTTAACTTCAGCTCATTAAATAAATAAAAAATATACTCCATACATCCAAATGTAAAACTTGACACCATTATCGCCACTTTTGGCAGTTGAAACCCATGAAAATTATATTTCCTGGTTATTATAATTCCTATTTATTTACACTGTTATATCATACAATTTAGGTTAAAATGCTTTTAGTACCAAATTATGTTATTTCTCCATTTTTGGCCAAGCAA
>JBBMFX010000035.1:16159907-16181414 GCA_037832545.1 Rhabdalestes septentrionalis | reverse complement strand
ATACATACATACATACATACATACATACATACATACACACACACACACACACACACACACACACACACACACACACATATATATAGCATTTGTATATATATAGTGCATTTGTACTCTCTTACAGTTCAAGAACACACAATTTTCCTTTTTTTCCAACAGTTTAAAGGTCCAGCAGGGTCTGCTGATAGACTTCTCCTCTTTTCCTCAGAAGTTTATAGACCTACTAGACCAGTGCACCTCTGAGCAGGACCGAGAGTTTCCACGGTAAGGAGATCTTCCTCATAACAGGTCCTTTCTTTATGTGCATCTTATCTTCCTTTGTCACATATCCACACAATAATCTCACCAAAAACCTGCCTCTATATAATTGTCATTATGTGCATCATCTTATACATGGAATATTGCATGAAGTAATCAACAATGGAGGAAAAAACACAATTTAATTTACTTTTAGTATTTATATCCAGTTCCCTTACTGACTTACTGTCTATAAAGCACAGCATATTTAATATTGAGCATTTATGAGTTTTATTTTCCCTTTATATTATGTTTCATATTGTTCTTGTCTCTCCGTGTCTGGGCAGTCGTACCTTAAGAAATTTCCTTCTGAATCAATAAGGTTTTCTGATTCTGAAAGGATATGTATGTAGAGAACTTCACCAAATTCTGGTCCTAAATCTAGTTTAATATGGCCTTACCCAATAAATAACAGCTGATAATATGGCACACAATTTTTATCAGTACTGAATTAAACACGGATTAATTAATTTCCTTTTTTCATAAATGTGAGCCAGTTAGTAATGCTGGAGTAAATATGTAAGGGTTTAAAAGTTTGGAATTGGTAATAAATTATTGTGAAACTTCTTATGATGTGCTACACTAAAGTGCTGTGCAGAGAGAAGGTGAATGCGTTCAGAATAGTCACAAAGTGAAACACTGAGATCCTGGAGCAGCACTGAGTATTCAGATTTTTGATCGGGGGCTCAGGGGCTGAGTATTCATTTCAAAATTAGATTTTTATGGTTGTGTCCCCTCTGTAATATATGGGGAGAGAGAGCCAGAAGTTTGAGTCGCCTACAAAATGGTTCGGTGTGAGAGAGTTTGACGTCACGGCTAACCGTAAAAGGACAAATCACAGAGAAACAAATGTGGAGGAAAACACACAGCAGACTCTTAAACAGATTTAGAGACACTAAAGCATAGGCCAGTCTGTTTGTTTATGGTTTAATTAAAAATAACCAATCTGTAAATACAGCTCCAGGTTCAGCCATTTTCAACCGTACATGACTTTATCATCTCCAAATTAACGCGTCCATTGTTGGTATAGCAGTAAAACACTGACCCCTGAATAAAGAGCATCAGAAGAACCCGGGTTCAAATCCACTTCGTAGTAGTTTTTTTTTTGTTGTTGTTTATATAACACAAAGTTTGTGTGTCTCCAACTACTGGTTTTATAGAAACCATGCAGTTACACATTGTATTGTTTCATGGATGGGACTGTGGTGACCCTAGTGGGTAGGATATTTGCCCCTGGAACAAGAGATCATGGGTTCAAGTCGTACCTTCAGCATACCACCACTGGGTTCCTGAGCAAGACTCTTGTAAATGGAAATGAATCTAGTTTATAATGAGATTTCTTATCTTACATGAACCAGTTGTAAATGTTACATTAGAATAATGCTGAATGCTCAGTGGTTGTAACTCCTTTATCTAGGTTCCTTGTACCTTTTGACACATTGCAGCCTGTCAGTAAAACATTTGTTCCTATTTCTTTCATTTAATCTTGTCACTGTGATAGTATTTTTACACCAACAAGGAGATCGCACACCCTAACACATCACGTTTTTAATTTTTTTAGGTTTCTGCTGCAGCTTTCCTCAACCTCCTCTCCGTTGGACCACAGCCCGGCAAATCTTAACATAGTAGAGACCAATGCCTTCAAACACCTTACGCATCTCTCCCTGAAACTCCTCCCAGGCTCAGATGTGGATGTAAAGAAATATTTGGCCACCTGTCTGGCTGCATTGAAGGTACAGTATATGTATTAATCTGACGCAAAATGTTCTGGTTTTTTTTTTCTTTCTTTGTTTTTCTCATCCACCCTTGTACATGTGGACATGGCCTTTATGAAGATCCGAAACCAGAGGATGAAGCTGCTGTACTGGCCAGTGACTATGAAAGAATGGAAATAAAACTCAAATAAACAAACCAATGCACTTGTTTCCACAGGAAGAAAAGGAGCAGCTCCTGCAGAGACTGAAGAATACAGAGGAGGACCTGTCGAGGCAGCTGAGTTACGCACAGCAGGTACGTAACTCAGCTGTTGTTGCATTGAGCATGTTTATGACAAAAGAATTTCCCTCGGGATAAATAAAGTCCTTTGTCATCTAATATACAGTACAGGCCAAAAGTTTGGACACACCACCTTTTCATTCAATGTGTTCTCTTTATTTTCATAACCATTTACATTGGTAGATTTTCACTGAAGGCATCAAAACTGTGAATGAACACATGTGGAGTTATATAATAAATTTTAAAAAAGAACTTAAAAAAAAACCTTAACATTGAATGAGAAGGTGTGTCCAAACTTTTGGCCTGTACTGTAAGTGCAGCCAAAAGTAAAATGCACAAAATAAACATTTCTGCATGTCCTTTCCTGTTTATTTAGACTCTGTCTGAGAAGAGTCGTGAGCTGGACAAACTGCGGTCAGAATGGACCTCACAGACAACCTCGCTGTCTACCAGACACACACAGGATCTGACAGTGGAGCGAGAAAAAGCTCTTGAGGTAACAGAAATCGCAGCACATTTCCAAACTTTTCAGACTAATGTCATTGTGGTGATTCCTGACTGAAAGCTTATTAACACAAAATATTGAGTTCAATATTTTAAAATTATGATATTTGAGATCATTTTTTACACTTGTGTAACTGCAAATATTAATTTGTAATGTGGTAAATATGATAATTATTTAACTCCGGCGCCCATAGACATGCACTTATGTCACTTACTTTGTTTTTCTTTTATACCCATATACTTTATTTGGATTATTTGTAGCTTATCTGAATTTTGTAATATTTTTATAACCATTGTTAGCAGTTTTATTTTTAGTGTTTGCCACTGACTGTATATACAACAGAGTGGAAAACATGTGACTTGTGAATTTCAATACTGGTATCCCAGAAGGCTGCAAAATACATTAAACCTTTCAGTTAATCACAAACTGTCATTCCTGACCAATTACAGTTCCAAATGTGCTTTTTGGATTTTTGTTTTTCTATATTTGACAATTGTGCTCTAATAGTTAATGTGATTTTTAAGCTTTCAATGTTTTGCATTGTTTGGGTTGTCTTATTTATAACAAACTTTTTAGGTTCAGCACTTATACAGCTCCACAAAAAAGACCAGAGAGCACTGCAAAAATGATCAGTTTCTCAGGTTTTATCTTTTACTGAACAGCTTAGCCTTCATTTTTAAGAACTCCTGACATAATTTCTCCATTTCCAAATAAAAATATTGTTCAATAAAGCATAATTTTAACAGAAATGACAAAACATTAAAATAAGTTAAATGAGGCAGTGTCTACACAACTTGAATAATTCAAAGAAAACAAATCTCTTGTTCACTCTCAAACCAAATGGCAATAATGACATACCTTTGATAAAATTCTTTGATGAACTTCTAGTCTCATACTGGTCTCATTGTGAGAGGAGAGTGTTGACTTCAGTAGTGTTACTTTTCCACATTATATAAGATGTGATTCAGGTGATCACTAATCAGTATCTCATAAAGCAGAATGAGGTGCTTATGTAGGAATTTAACAGACACTGTCATGGAATGGTTGTCACTCGTAGAGATGCTGATTTAAAAATAAAATCCCGTGGTCTCTTATTTTTTCCAGAGCTGTATATTATGAGGAAAAAGTGAATGTTTTGACCATTTGCTGATGTCCTTACAGTTTAGGTTTGATCCCTGTCCAAAATTATGTTTCAGTAATGTGTTCGACTGATTTTGTGTGTGTTGTGGTGTAGATTCAAACGAGGCAGCAGCAGCAGAGTGAACAGCTGCGGCGGGAGTTGGAGGCGGCCCACCAGAGGAGCACCCAGCAGCTCCAGGTCAGGCTCTCCGAACTGGAGGCCTCCAACAGGGATCTCACCGAGAAGAAATACAAAAGTGACTCCACCATCCGAGACCTGAAGGCCAGAGTGCTCGGCCTAGAGGAGGTGAGGCCGGCTCAGGGCTCCACACTATAAAAAAAAAAAAAAACAGCTGGAAGTTTAGGGTTCAGTTCCCAAGACTACTAAGCACCTCTGAGGTACCTGAGCAAGGTACCGTCCCCACACACAACAAAAACCCCAACAAAACTCTTAGGACCTATTAGCTCCTGAACACAAAATATTTGGGAGCCAAACAAGTTTTTGGAGACATACACAACAAAAATATTTGGAGACAAACACGATATAAAAAAAGGATTTTCACGACACAATTTGACACGAGAAATGACGTCACGGACTGAACTGTTGCCAAAGTCAAACAGTGTTTCTCGTATAGTTTGTTTATTTTTCTGAACATGCTCTGCCACATGTTGCCAGTTCATGCAAATAGTTTCAAACCAAACTGGATCTGTCTACACTGCTCTCGATGGAGATGTGGGTCACAAACGAGTCGGTTCTTTGACAAATTTTGGTAAAATGAAGAGCCGTTTGGGAGACAAAAGAGCCGGATCTTCTTGATGACCTAATACATATGATACAAATCTTTAAAAGCCGAAATTCCCATGACATTGCTCTCGATCAAACCTTTTTATAATCACATGACAGTGTAGTAATAACAGCAGATTTGGGTTGAGTGTACCTGCACATAATGTCACTTTTTTGTATATTAGTCATTTTAATTTCCCTTGGTTGTGACAGATGATCACTAACGGAGACTGAAATTACAAAACTAGTCCCAAAATATATAATAGTCAGTTTTGCAAACATTTTAGTCACCATCTGGAGCCCTGCGTCTGCAGATCTAAATAATCTAAACAGACACATAATAATCCATACAAAATGCTCCAAATAATCCATAAAAAATGCTTAGATATAAATACTACAGATAAATACATTACTGATAATTAATTAACTAGTAACACTATTAGTGGTTGTAGTGCTGTAATAGAGATCAGTGCCAGGTCAGTAATACAGACATAAGAATATTGAACATAAAAAGATATTGCAAATAAGAAGCCAACCAATAAGAAATTTCACTTTACAGAAGAGCTTCTGCCTGATAAGAAAAAACAGCAGATCACAGATTAAAGATTAAGTACAAGGCTTAGTAAAGGCTGTAGTACAAGGTGAGGGCTAAAGTTAGAGATTTTAATAAAATTTGCTCAACTTTGGACACCTGTATTCCTCCACTGCTTGTGTGATGGCTTCGTCAAACGACATTATTGATTGATTTGAAAGTTGTTAATGTCCTATTGTACATTATCATTAATGCAGCATAATTGAATTGTGTATTTTATTGTTTATTGGTTTGATGTCACGTTTGGTGGGCAGGAGTCTCAGAGGGCGAAGCAGCAGGTGGTTTCACTGCGAAGAGAAAACGGCACCCTGGATTCGGAGTGCCACGATAAGGAGCGCCTGGTGAACCAGCTGCAAACACGCGTGGCTGTGATGGAGCAGGAAATCAAGGACAAAGACCAGCTTGTACTTAGAACGAAGGAGGTCCTGGAGGCCACGCAGCAGCAGAAGGTCAGACATTGTGAACCTTATGGGGTTCAAATATTTATTTAAAAAAAAAAATATATATATATATATATATCTTTTTCACCCATTATGTCATTACTTTGGGGGTTCTGTAGGTTATCTTTGTCAACCTTTTATGTAATTACTTTTGGGATTGTGCAATATGCACTAGTAGTCTACATTTTGGACACCACCTCATTCAACAATTTCCTTTGTGTTATATTGACCCTGTTATAGAATAATATGGGAAATATCACCTACTGCTCTGATTACAGCTTCACACACTCTTGGCATTTTTTCAGTCAGGTTCATGAGGAATCAACCTGAAATTATATTTTATTAACAGGTATTCTTCATCAAGAGTTCATTAGTGGAATTTCTTGCTGCCTTAATGTGTTTAGGCTCATCATTTGTGATGGTCTGTTTGGTAAACATTTGGTGGTCCTATTCCACTACAGTTCTACGCCACATTATGGCCAGAATCACATATCTAAGTAATGAAACAACAGTCCAGTATTACTTTTACTCTTTTTTGTTTATGGCATATTTCCCTGTGTTCCTTCATCACTTTGCTTGTTTTCAGTATTTATCTAAAATAATAAAAACAAAGTACAAACATTCATTGAGGATATGTGTCCAGACTTTTGTTATTGAGTGTTGTCTCATCCCCTCATCACCTCTGCTAAATCATTTTATTGTATCTGCCATATTTTCATGGCACAAACACAGTAATGTATTAGTTTGCACTATGACTATTTTATTTGATTTATCAGTTAGTATTGTTTTGTAATTGTTTACTTGATGTTCAATTTGCACTATTACTATATTATTTGATTTATTTAATTAACATCCTTTTCCCCCCCTCATGTCTTATCTTTACTCATCTTGTTACAATGAGCATGTTTACGACAACAAACATTTCCCTCAGTATAAGTAAAGTTCTTATCTGAACTTGTACAGAACACAGTTGAAGAAACCTCCGAAAGCAAGCATCTCCAGATTGGAAAGTTGGAGGCCACGGTGAAATCTCTGTCTGAGGAGCTGATCAAGGTTAGTGAGGTATTAGGAATGAAACCGCTATTTTCATCATTAAGTAAATGTTTAAGGCTCAGGGTTGCTTCATTGTCCTCAGCAGCTCTGAACATATAAAGGGTAAGATGAGACGTTTCTTAATTAACATTCATGGATTGGCCAATTTAAAACCTTCAGCCTCTGTGGACAGCTGTCTGTGACGTCTGGGCCTATTCCGCCATGAAATTCTGCTAAAGTTGTTGGTTTGTTTAAACGTAAGCTTTAGCTATCGGGGCACCAAAAATGGGGACTCAAGTCTGAGGCTCGAACTTGAGTCAGACTTTGGTCGCACAAAAAAAGACCTGTGAGTTGCCTTTAGACTTGAGTCTCAGATTTGGATGTTGTGACACATGAGTCATAACTCACAAACAATGTTCATTTCATGGAATCATTTATGTATATCTCACACTCTTTCCAACGAACCCCTGGTTTGCCATTATCCAATATGAAGATATTGGCTGAAAGCTGTTCACCTGGCCCAATTAGCATAACATTTCAAGCTCAAATATCCTTTATTTAGAGTTGCCATTTGTAAAAGTTAACATTAAGATTTAGAGCTCAACATTGTTTTTGAACACATTTAGCTCCTAAATGCGTGAAAATTGTGCTAAATGCTGAAAAATAAATAGGGATGGGTACCGAAACCTGGTACTTAATCGGTCCCGGTGCCTAATTATAAAGGATCAAAGTATCGAAACTCTCTGACATTAACAGTTCCAAAGTATCGTTACACTTAATTTGAAGTGAGTCCAGTTTTTTAGATTAGGGTTAGGTTTAGGGTTAAAGTTTTGTAATTCTGTTCTCAATTTGCCTTAATTTTTCAGTCAAAAATTGAACAAAAAGTACCGATATAAGTTAAAACCTCACTGATACCCATCCCTACCTACATTTAAGCTGTTTTTACAAACGGCACCCCATAGACTTAAACATACAGTACATGTTTATAGCAGTTCGGCAGTTCACGTAGGGAATGCCAGTTTTGAAGTGATCTCACCAACAGTTCATATAACAGTCAGTGATAAGAGGTGATCATTTGACTAAAGTACCAAAGACAAAGTCACTGTTCTGCACAGTTTGTACTTCATAATGAAAATATCATCATTATTCCTTTTGTAAACTAAACAAGCTAACAGACACTCCCTCCTCTCTTAGGCGAACGGTATTATTAGAAAGCTTCAGGGTGATCTGAAGGCTCTGGTGGGGAAGATCAAGGTGAAGAACACGGTGACTGTGTCTCAGGAGAAGGTCCTGCAGGAGACGAAAGAGAGGCTGCAGAGAGACCAGCGGGAGCTGCAGGACACCCTGCAGAAACTGAAGATCAAAGAGGAGGAGGTGATCACATGCACACCCATACACACATTCACACATACACATACACAAACACACACTCACTAGCACACTCAGCACAAACCACACACACACAAATGCGCACTCTCACTCTCTGACACACACAGCAGATTGCTTTCACAATGTTTATTTCTGTTCTCTAGGTGTCAAAATTGAAGGAGCAGTTGGAAGCCACTGTTCAGAAACTGGATGAGAGCAGGGAGGTACTGAAGACAAATGAAAACGGTGTGTGTGATTTATTGGTTATGTGTGTTGGATAGTGTGTCTGTGTTAATTTATATGGACAGTTGTCATATTAAAACGTCTGTAAATTGATCTTTTAAAAAAAGGAGACATTTTTGTGTTGATTGTTGTAAACACTGTTCACCCCATGTGAATTCCTTCCTCTTTATTAGGACGTTGCTATAATTTGCTAGAATAATTGACAGGTGTCTCTCAGGAATGACAGCAGGTGCTGCAGCGGTGCTTTATGATGCCCTGGTATGTGAGTGTTCAGTGTATTGATGTGTGGGCTTTTTGTTTACGGCTGGCCGCTGCTCTGTATTTTTGTTCATCAGTGATAACGTGGCTGAATAAGCAGCTGAACGAGAATCAGATGTCCAGGAAGCAGGAGGCTGTTGGCGTGTTTGAGACACCTCAGGCTGCTGCAGGGTTAAGACTGGGATCCCAAAACATGGTAACTTCATTTTACACTCTTCACATCTGATCATACTTGGCTTGTGCAGATCAGCAGTCACAGGTCAATTGTGGATTTTTTTCCTGAGAACCAAACTAATAATTGGTTTCTGAAATCCCCACTAATGCGGAAACTAAAGGTCCTCGTCCGCCTCACGTCGCCGCCCTCGTGTGGTGTTCCTAAGCACCGCCCAAACATAAACAACCAGCACAAGGATGAGGGGGTGCGGCAGATGAGGCCTGAATGTCACAGATTTTTGTCAATATATAGTTTTTCATGCTTTTTTGTGCTAAATTAAGAAAAATATAATATACCCATTTTGTTACATAATTGTTAACATAAATTCAGCCACATTTTCGTATAAAAAATAACTATAAATGTTTTGGCCCTGTGGAGAGAAACACAAAGAAAGACACCCTGGGATGGTGAAATGCCGCTGTACTCAGAGGCGGGAGGTTAGAAAGTAGACATTCTGAGAAAATTGTTTTTTCCTTGCTCCTGATTGGCTGCTACCCTTTGACGGAGCTGCAGTCCAGAATTTACCTCTTGGAGCATCTTGAGTGTTCTCATGTATTTTGTTTTGTTCTTCTGAAAGCCCTGTATTTTAATTACAGTAAATCAAATGAATATATTACTGTATTTACCTGCTTATACCAAAGAAAAAAAACTTTTTTTTTTACCATATCCTACATCGTTTTTTTCACTATATGTGGGTGCTCTTGGAACACAACTTCTGTGATGTGATGTGTGTGTGTGTGTGTGTGTGTGTGTGTGTGTGTGTGTGTACATATAAAAAAATAATGCTTCTGATTCGCTTTCTTGAATAAAATGTATACAATTAAAAGTTGTTTAGTAAAGTACATACTTCAAAATAGTAATTGCCATCTTGTATGTATTTTTCACCTGCGGTTCTTAAGTTAAGAGGCTGTAATTCTTTGTGCATGTTTTCAGTAGGTTTTGATGATTACTGTTCTTTATTGCTCTGTAGTTGGCATCACTGCTGCAGGTCATGTGACTGTGTTTGGGTGTCTCTTTTCTTTTCTAGCTCGATAGTAAATGTTTCCCCCCCTTGGGCCAGCCGTACCCTGTAACTTCCACCTTAAATTCCAAGCATTCCTTCCCTGTGTCGTGTCTGAGCGCGGGCCCTCGCTCTGTCCTGACTCTGCACAGCCAGAACACAGGACCTAAGGCAGGCCTCTTCTCCTCAGCCTTTATCTGTCACTCCTCTTACTGACTGAATTTTGCATGTAGTAGTTTATTCTCACTGATGAAACATTGCCTTTCTGAATAAAGTAATGAATGTGCCTTTATTTATACATATGTTTGTTTTTTTTGTGGTGTGGGGCTTGCAGGTCCAGTTTAACCCCATGAGTGCCAAACCGGGCCTGTCTCCTGTGGAGGTGGGGGGTGGAGGCCCCACATTTCAGCAACAAACTGCAAACAAAGAGAAGTGAGTCATGCTTCCGATTTCTTTTTTTCTCACCAACTTCCCTCCACCTTCCTGAGCTTTGAATCAAGATCACATGCTGATGAATGTTAGAGCTTCAAACTCAGAACAGATTGTTTAATTAAGTAGCCAAACCGGCTCCTCAGATACATCCTATGTAATGAACCAATGTGAGTATTGCATATTCTCAGTTTTATGGCACAGCTTTCATTTGTGTAGCCTATAGGGGAAAAAAAAGGAAAATATACGTCAATTAGTCATAACAATAACACCACCTGCCTATTATGTCGGTCCCCCTCATGCCATAAAAGCAACTCTGCTCCGTTGATCCGTTTTTAGTCCTGTAAACTGTGAGGCATGGCTTCACATTTCATAGGATTGGACTAGTTAGTTCAGCACATTGCAAAGATTCTCGATTGGATTGATATCTAGAAGATCTGACCAGGATACCATCCACCAGCATCAAAAGTCCATGGCCCAGTCATTCAGATGTCACAGTCTAGTTCTTCTTAAAGTGTCTCAGATCATTTTGCCAATTTTTCTACTCCCAACATCGACTGTACATTCACTGACTAATACAATAAACACCCTCTGATGGTAGGCACTGGAACCAGATTGTGTCATGTTCTGTGCCTCACCTGAGGGTGGTTTTAATGTTGTGGCTGATTGATGTTCCATATTATGTGTTAAGGTGTCACTTCACCATAGTGCCCCGTGTTCAGATGATGACTGGGGTAAGACTCCTGAGTTGAGGTGGGAATGTTAGAGCAGTACAGCACTAGACTGCGAGGTATTAAAGGACATGAGGGACGTTAGAGTGCCTTCATTCATAATTTAAATACAGATACGTGGTTTAACATTGTTCTCTCTCTTAGCGGGGAGCCTCTTGGTCTGGACTCTAAATACTTTGAGAGGCGAGATGACAGCATCCCCCTGCGCGGACTCATACCTAGCAAGCACCTCAGTAAAGGTAGATAGTTATTTTTCGACGCTCTTTTTTTTTTTTACTTTAACCCTGTTTACACCTGGCCATTTATACAACTGGAGTATTTGGATTATATTCAGACTGTCCATTTCAGATGGTCCAACCTCTGTTAAACCTTTACAAACAGATCTTTTTACTGGGCCTCAGATTTGAATGAGCCTTCTTTAAATGTGAATGAGTGGAGCTAAACTTCATGACACTGTGTGTGTTTTTATACAGTCCCCGAAAGAGTAAGACCACTGCAAAAATGTCTGTTTCTCAGATTTTATATTTTATAGCTGCAAGTATTGAACTGAACTGCTGAAAATGTTCTCCTCATTTACAGATAAAGCATCATTTGAAATGAAATTATGAAACATCAAAAAGAGAGAAATGATGCAGCATTTACAGATCTTAAAGAAAAAACTTCTTGTTCATTCTTAAACTAAATAGCAATACTTACTTTGACAAACTTCTAGTTGTGTTTTCCCACTCAGCTGGTCACATTGTGAGAGGAGAGTGTTGATTACAGCAGTGTTTTATACTTTTCCTCATAAAATATCATGTGATTCATGTGAGCAGTAATCATTGCTGATTTAAAAATAAGTTGCAGTACTCTCTAGAGCCGGAGTTGTCAATATGTAAACAATTTGTACAAACATTTAGTTCTAATCAAACTCCGACTCCAGTTTTTATATAACTGACTCATATTCTCATAAATAGGCTCAAATTGAATGTCAGCAGTTTTTTTGTGACCGTCAAATTCTTGTCTATTTCAGTTTAGTTTATTTAGGATACGATACAGATATAAACATGATCTCTGGTTTAGATTTTTAATCTGCATGTTTTCAGACGTTACCAAGCCCTCTCTGAGCGTGGGAGTGAAGTCCGTGCCTCCGTCCGCACCTTCAGCTTATTTCCCTGGATGACACATGCCGTCTGCATCCTCTGGAGCTCCAGTTTACACACAATTACATGTTATGCAACCTTGTGTGTGTTGTGTTTAAGTACTTTTTGCTTTTCATATAATTTATTAAAATGAATATTTTAACCCGTTATTCATTTGTAGCTCCGTTTTGCACACATTTGTCTTGTTGCTGTAAGAGATTATATTTTTTGTTTGTAAGGATGTCGGTGTGGGAGACCAAGTTTGTATGGTGCTAAATTTAAAATATCTTAAGTGTTACATCCTAGTAACTGAGCCTCAAACTGATTCCTCTACACGTCTGTGGACTGAAGGCTTCCATTGTCAGGAAATGAACCGAATTATGGAAAAAGCTCCTGATTCTGCAGTCCATGTCCTTTTCTGGCAGCAGAATGTAAGATTCATACTGCTGCCATTATACTAGATTCATTATAGTATTTAAGTATTTTTCTCAATTTTTCATTTCGGCCATAATTATTCTGGGAATGATAATGAGAACATGTTACTTGGAGAGACTGTCTGAAAAAAAATATTGAGAAAGTGTTTACGTACTTCTGATACTGTGGGGCAGTTTGTTGTTGGTTTAAAAAGCCCATATCCCTTTAAAAAAAAAAAAACTCATTTGTGACAATATATACAGCATTATTTTCCTGCCTCTTACTTACTGTGCCCTTATAATGTAGCTGAATGAACTCAGTTATGAGGGTGGAGCAAAACTGCTATTGGCAGAGTAGGTGGAGATGTAAATGTAATTTGACATCACAAAAAAAATGTGGCTTAGTCTCTATCTGGACTATAAATGGAGTAAACAGTGTTTGCATTTTTTCAATCTATTCTTTACTACAATATGAGCCACTTAAGTTCCATTTATCTCACTAATACTGAAGTGGTGATTTGTCAATTTACATTAGAACAAAAGTGTGGATTTGTGGTGGATTGCTTTGTAAAGTTGTATATACACATCCTTCCGGAATATGTTGATCAATTGTGTAAATACACTTGTGGATCTGGAATTGTGATTCAATAAATAATGATTCATAAGACATCTTGTGTTTTTTGTTTAGATGAGTAATAAATAGTAACTTAAAATTTACATGAAGCAACAATACTTCACATTTTTGATAAATTAAAATTAGTCCCACAAGTAGGAAATGTGCTTACATTTTTTTTAAATAAAAAAAAAAAAAAAAACTTTAATACAAAATAAGAGTGGAAGCTACTTAAAAAAGCATAAACAGGTTGAGTAAGTCAAAAATACTTTTATTGAAATATGTTTGAATACTTAGTCATATTTACATGTTCAATGACTACAGTATGTTAAAATGAATAAAAGGCAGCAAAACAAGACCACAGAACATGGAAAAGCACACAGTATTCGAAAAAGAAAAAATCAACTCATAAATAAATCAAAAGAAATGTTTCAGATAAATTCACACCAGTCAAAATTCAATAAAATCTACATATTTGGTCAAATGACTTGTTTAAAAACAAGCAAAAATGTTTCCCCCAAAAAATAAAGTGAAAAGTATAGAAGGCCACAAACTAATTCATCTCCACACTTCTCACTGAAGTCCTAACAAAATGTGATCTGAAAGCTTACGACTCGAGGCCCTGCATAAACTCATGAGAGGACACAAGAAACTCCAGGGCTTTCTGTATTCATCCCAGGTTCTGTTTGGTACGTCTTCATCACACCTCTGACACCAGAGACATTTATTTTGCATTTTAATGCCAATAGAATTCATGTGCCTGTTTTGCTTTAGTGGAAAATTATCACAAGTTAAACCAATACTTAAAACAGTGTGAGGGGGCGGAGCCAAACTACTATTGACTGACTAGGTGGACATGTAAAATATGCTGGTATTTATAAGATCACAAAAACAATTCAATAGACTTTTTGTGGCTTAGTCTCCATTATATGAACTTACCAGTACATTTACCTATCCGGCAGTTTGGCTACAGCCCCTTACTGAAGTAGCGTTTCAACCTGAGATACTTTTCATTATTTTGACTTGAAACACTAATAGAAATCAAACTCTGTGGGTTTAAAGAAGACGTACCGACCAGAAATGGAGCGTTCCTACAAAAACCTCCCTCTACTCCCGTCAGCAGCACTCGTCCAATGGACACTTACCCCGGTTCTCTGGGTTCTACACCTTGTATTTCCATGCTCCAAAACGCCCAACTATGTTCAGGAGGGGTCTGATAGGTGGTCTAGCTCAGAAGTGTTTACAATGAAAACTCAAAGCAAGACCTTTACCATTAACATTCAGAAGAGCTTGTCCAGCCTAGCGACTGCTGTTATGACGGGGTGCGTTGTGGGGGTGGGGTGGGGTGGGGTGGGGTTGGGGGGTGTGGGGATGGGGGAATGGAGAGGCCAGGACAGCAAGAGAAGCCTGTAGACTGCATGGAGCTCCCAGAACTGGGATTTAGAACCACTGTGCTAAACATCAGCGAATGTTTGGGAAGGCACCAATAACTCTGAAGTGGTACAAATAATTATTATAATGGCAATAACAACAAATAGGCAACAATCTTGATATAGGCATGAAAGTAAAAGTACTGTAAATTGAAGCTGTAACAAAGTCCGTCTCACCACAGAGCTTCGCTTTCACAGTCTAAAGCTGAGCTGCGGATTAAGGCTGTTCCTAATAGGCTTGTCTGAAGTGCACATCTGGATACCTGCACATCAGCACAGTGCCTTAAAAAATGTGTTCAGGTATTTGTACAGGCTTCCAATCCAAATGACAGCTTTGCTTAAGGTCAGTAACTGGAATGGTTGGGGTGTGTGTGTGTGTGTGTGTGTGTGTGTGTGTGTGAGACGTCAAAGTCTCTCAGACTTGGGGAAGAAAACCGCTCCGTCCAGAAACATTCCTGACCAAGGTTCATGTCCCTGAGTGAGCCATTTCCATGTAGAATTTTAAATGTATACAAAACTAAGAAACAAAAAAAAAAAAGAAAGGAAGAAAAAGAAAGGGAGAGGGAGGGGTAAAGGGAGGGAAGGAGAGAATAAATACAAGCCATTGCAACAGTGCCTTTGGACAGAACCATCATTAAATATATATGTTCTTCTATGTACACGTTTCTCTTTATAAACCGTGGGCTCTGGGTTCCTTACAGGTTTGGGTTCTCCTGCCGTGATTCTGAAAGTCCAGCGAGTCCGTCAAACGTTTGTGTCCTGCAGGAGGGGTTCCTTGGCCTCCCCGGGCGGCTGGGGGCTGTGGGGGTGCCCGTGAGGAGACGTGTGCTTCTTCCAGCTGCCCGTGCGGGCGCCTGGGTGACTGTGCTCGGGGATGAAGAGTGCCACCAGGAGGGCAAGGAGCACAGAGCAGGCTCCGAACAGGAACGGGGGCCCTGGGATTATTGCACTCTGAGAAAAGAAAAGAAGAAAAATGAGAGGTGAACAGAAACAGCAGGGGTCACTGATGGGGCTGATTTCTGGCCTCTTATTTTCAGTGCCACCTTAAATGTAGCATCTTATTTACTGAGCCCCAGACTAGGTTGAAGTTCCAGTTTCTCAGTTCCACCTTAAACTGTGCAGCTATGATGTTCTGCCGTCGCCAAACCCAGACGTGGTGGAACAAAAAAAACAAACTGTGGAATAAGGGGTCTGAAGTAGGAAAGTACTGTAGATTTAAAGAAGCAAATGAAATAAATGAGTGCAAAAAAACAAGCTCTACAAAACTAAAAAGCCTTTTATTTCTCCGATCCACTATTATACTTGATCAAGTGGGTGTTCACTCTCAACACAGCCTGATATCCAATGCTGAAACAGATGGTTTGGACAGCTCTTTTTGTTCTAAAGGTGTTCTGAAATTGGAAGTCAGTTTCAGACCCAGGGCTGCTGTCTTTTTTTGTCTATTGAAACAGTGCCACTATATCACATGATGATAAAATAAAAGAATAAATACAGTGTTGGAGTGCGTGGCCTCAGAAATTTGTGGAGTTTTTCTACATTCCTTCCCCCCTGTGGCAATATATTAGGGATGGTACACCCTGGACAGTCGCCAGCACGGCGCAGGGCCACACACTCACAGTCACACCTAGGGGCAATTTAGTGTGCTCAATCAGCCTATCCCCAATCACAAATGTTTTAGGTGGTGGGAGGAAACCGTAGCTCCCAGAGGAAACCCATGCGGTCACAGGGAAAACATGCAAACTCCACACAGAAAGACCCCGTGCCCAACCCGGGAGTTTTAAAATGAAATTAAAGTGTTTTTGGCCCATTTTTATGGTTTAGAAATTAGTATTTAGTATATTATTTTTTACCAAATCACAGATTTGTGGTTTCTCACAATTTGCAGGTGTTCTTTGAACGTAACCCCCACGTATTTCGTATGTCAACTGTAATAATGAAACTTTAAAAGAATCTAATCCAATCCAAACCACCATTTAACTGCTACAGTGCAGAAAAAACGAAGCAAACTTCAGTCAATGAAGCGATCCAGGCCTTTAAACAGAGCTGCACGTACGAGCTGGTGTTCAGTGGAGCATCCTCAGTGAAGTCATCTTGAATCTGACCTCAGATCAATGACCCTCGTCTCCCCCTGAGCATCAGTGTAAGGCTCACCTGCTGGTGGAGCGGAGAGTGGTGCTCAACACCGGCACTGGTGTCAGGAGCCTCATCCAGTTCCACATGAAAGATGTAGAAGATGAAGCCGTAGAGGGCGGGTCCGAGGCCGTTACAGAGTCCACGGATCCCCGTTATCATTCCCTGACCCACACCTGCACACAGTGTGGACAACAGTTACACATTACATATTTATGGGTGACACTTTTATCCAAACAATTTAAATTATTCACAAATTAATTAGGAATCTAAATAAATCCATAGCAGATCTCTGCAGAAAATTATCCATATTAGCTGGGGTATAAATCCTACAGATCATTAACTAGTAACACTAATAGAGGTGACAAATCTCTTATTAGGGATCAGTAGCTATTGCGTATAATAATATATTGCACATAATGATACAGGCGGTAACCGGGTTAGGACAGTCTCTACATTTTGAGTTGAATTCTCACTCCCATAAAAATTTGTAAAAATTGAGATGTGAGTGTTTTGTGTCAAGCTGTTAGATTCATACTTACGGACTACGTGGGCGAAATAGTTTGGGATATGCAGTAACATGTCGCAAGTGAGTATGCTTACCAACACCATTTTTAAAAAAGATTTTTAAAAGTACAGTACATGAAAATTTAGATCAGTAAGGTGTGTTTCCAGTAACATCAAAATTACATCACTGTGGTAGGAACGGATCTGTGTCATAACTCGAGGAACTGCTGTAATGATTCAGCAGCTGAACAATGTGAGTAGTGCAAGAATATGATTTAGGACAGAAAAGAGCATCAAGACAGATAGTTGAGGCTTCATGAGGTTCTTGAAATGGTGAGAGGTTCTTGAAGATGGTGAGAGATTCTGCTGTGCTGGCGGCATCTAGAATTCAGGAAGAGAAATAAAAACAGCCAAGTGTAAGTGAACACACCTTGCTGGTCGGGGTCAGCTGTGCGGGACACCAGGGCGCTGACAGCGGGGAAGGTGATGCTGGACATGGCGGCCACAGCACCGGCAGCCCACATCATCCTGAGGTGCGAGAAATGGCAGCAGAGGAGCTTTAGACAATCCGTGAGTAAAAATCAAGGGTCAGGAGACAGTTTATTATACTAAACTATATCTAGGATATAAGAGAAAATGAAGTTTAACAGGGTTCAATTAAGTACAGGACTAATTTTTGGGGCAAAATATGATTCCTTGACTGTTTTAAGAAGTTTCATTTTTACACTGCAAAAAAAATCTGTCAAAAATAAGCAAGACAAACAGACATCTGACAGTGAAAAAAAAAAAATCACTAAAGCTTCTAAAAACTGTTATTAATACAGTCAATTCTTATTATTACACAAACAAAAATATTAAGTAGTCAATACAATATATATATTTATTCAGTTGTGCAGTGTATTGTCTATATTTCACTCCCAGTTAATAGGAGTCAGACCTGTTACAGATTCTCTCATCTTAAAAAGAAAACTGGGTTATTTCACACATTTTCATTTGTAGTCATTCATTGTGAAATGCTATGATGCATGCTCTGTGGGAAATTACAAAAACAGCCCTCAAACTCACCATGGTTCTGATCCGAACCCGTACCAGGCCAGCTGCAGGATCTGGAACCCCAAGCCCAGCAAGATTGTGTTCTTGTTCCCAATGGAACGCATTAGTAAACTTAACACTACAGTCTGAGGGACAGAAAAATAAACCCTTTATTAAATATATAAGTCAAGACTTCTGCACAGTACTGTAAATAAAGGGTCTGAGAGTAAGTGTGAATGTCAATGTGAAAAGTTGAAACACCAACCTGTGCAACGATTGACAGCAATCCTAGAACAGCTATGAAAGCAGCAACAGTTTCAGATGAAAATGCCATTATCTGTAAGAGAATAACATGAAGTCAAACTGTTGATCATTAAAGTCCATTTCATGCATGCAAACTGCAAATCAAATCTGGTGTTAAACACTGAAACGGCTGCTCGCCTACCAGAGTTACTGCGTTTGTAATTTACTTTGAGAATGAATTTGGCTTTTTAACCTTTCAGTGTGTAACATCACATGGTTGTACCACCTGACTACTTAGTGTCCTGTCACACTTCAAGGTTCAGCACTTAGGGTTCTAACATTCTAACTGATAAACACTGCAGGTTAATGGAGATTCAGGATTACAGTCGATTCACTGTCACCTTTACACTCAGAGTTTTTATTTATAATGTTATACTCACACGCACACACACAATGTTTGATTGTAAAACAGATCTTTACATTTTACTGATTAGCCACGTATCAGAGTGACTCCAGCTGTCACCCCGCGGAGCTGCTGTTCTGGTTCTATTCTTTACAACCCGTCTTTACCCTGAATTTATTCTCTCCTTATTCATTAACCAGTACTCTGGCAGTGTAACCACAGCACCCAACATCTTTATTTTATGGATAAAATTGTTCAACATGAGACTAGGGATGAGACATGATTTTTGAATAGTCGAATATTCGATATACGTTCGAATATCGAATAGTTATTTAGAATACCGTTACGTCACTTAAGGGACTCCGAAAAACAAACAAACACACGGAACAGAAATGAGGACGTTTCTTCACCAATACGTCATGTAATGCATTAATTCAGCCTGAGGGTGTCGCTAACACAAAAGTTCCCCCATAGGGGAGACAGAAGGCTAGTAAAAGTTCCGTATGGGACTCGTTAGCGTTAAATGGCAATGCAGTTCAGTGCAAACTGTGTCATATGAAGATGGCACAACATAGGTGCATCTTGTTATTTTACTGTCCTGTGATTTGGAGCAGTGCGTGTCGTGCGATTTGTGAAAATAACTTACACAGTTTTTGTGAAACGATTTGTGAAAAATAACTTACACCCGCTCTCATCCTAATCGAGATGTCAAACATCCACTACATCAACTGGCGTGAAAACAAGAACAAGCACAAAGTAACAGACCGATAAATTTTTCTGTGGCACGTCAATACATGAGCAAAGTACTTTTGTAACTTTAATTTACTTAAAACTTAATTAAATATTCATATTTTTTTCACATTCTAAATACTTTTTGGCCACAATTTATACTTAACTGTAATTTTACTTGCAGCTTGAAATTTCTTTTTACTACATATGGATATATATGGACGCAACACGGATATAAGACTTTCAATGCATGTCGTACTGTGTATTATTTTGTATGTGAACAATACAATTAGAATATTAACATGTGGTTTTTCCAGCAGTGAAAAAACACAATAAAGTGTGTGATGTTAAATTCTGACTGAATGAAGGTGGGTCAGCCACCTTTTGGTGTGAGCAGTTCTCTGCACTGACCTGTCGCAGGTACAGGAAGAAGCTGGAGTACTGTCCCGCCTCAGGGAGATAGGAGAGGAACACTGTAATACAGATGAGCAGCACGGTGGAATCCTGGCCCACTTTCCTCAGAGACTGCAGGGGAAAAGGAAGACATTTAAGAGATAAAGGTATTAAAGTACTGAAAAACTGAAGCATATCAAGCTTTAAAACTAGGGCTGCGTCTGCAGAACTCTAAACTGGTCGCAATTCCTGCTGAACTCTGGAGAATCGCCTGCTCAGATGGGACTGCTGTGGGTGCTTGTACTTCCTCACAGCATGTTCTGAATTGTTTTAATTGTACAAAAGCAGGGGAGGGATGGGTGGGTATTGGTCTGTTTTGTATGTTATTGTAAACTTTAATGGAAACAAAAACAAAGAAGAGTTCGTCAAGCAGCTGTGCAGGGTTTGTCTCGATTGTCTGCAAAGAAGGCCAGTGTATGGAAATAATAGTGCAGAAGGCACAATGATCAAGTTAGACAATTATTTGAATGATAGTCAATACAATTTTACAAAAAAATTGTATCCCTAATTGCAAGATTCTGTGAACCACAACAGTGTAGAATTCATCTTAGTTGTTTAAAAGTAATACCAGTGTGAAGAAAAAATGCAGATGGCGGCCATGTCCCTCAATAAATTGAATAAATGAATTGGATGCTATAAGCCAATCCTAGAAATAATACATTTTATGTACAGGGTGATGTCAGCCACAATGGTGTAAGCATTGTCTCAATTTGTGGGTAGTGATGGGTCATGATTCTCAAAATACTTGATTTTTTTTAAAATTACGCAACCACTGTTCTTTTTTTTACTATATTTACAGACACAAGTACCAGCTTCTACTATCAGAGGATAGTGGTTATGCATCTAAAAGCTGTTTGCCAACCGCCGTTAAACAACATAAGAAAAATAACGGTGCTGGGAGACTGCGCTGGGGTGTTACTCTACAAACAAGAGAAACATGCGATGGCAAAAACTCCTACACTCATTGAAGTTACATGTGGAACCCCTAAATAAGTGAATAAATAAACAAACAAACAAAATCAAGCTGCAGTGCAAACTAAAGCTCCCAGTGAATGTTCTGTGAAATTCCCTTGCCAGAAGGCATTTAGGTTAAATTAGTTTATAAAACAACTAATATAATTAGGGCTGTAACAGAATACTCGAATATTCGAGTATTCGTTCGGCGGGATGGCATTCGAGTTTTCATTTTTGAGATTCGAGTATTCGAAAGGAAACAATTTTGTTTTACACGTGACATCAATCCCTGCGCAACCAAGCGCGTCTAGCTGCAGACTGCTGGAGAGTGGAGCTCCACTCTTAACAACCCATAACGTCAGTTATAAAACTAGTGGATAAATACGTAAACTCCGGTTGGAAATAATATTGACACCACATATTTAATGTTAATAATTAATAATATTTTATTTATTTTAGTTCATTTTATCGA
>JBBMFX010000035.1:15930672-15945273 GCA_037832545.1 Rhabdalestes septentrionalis | reverse complement strand
TCTCTCTCTCACTCTCTCTGTCTGTCTCTGTCTCTCTCTCTGTCTCTCTCTCACTCTCTCTGTCTGTCTCTGTCTCTCTCTCTGTCTCTCTCTCACTCTCTCTGTCTGTCTCTGTCTCTCTCTCTGTCTCTCTCTCACTCTCTCTGTCTGTCTCTGTCTCTGTCTCTCTCTCCCCCTCACTTCCTCCTTGCCCTCTCTCTCTCTCTCTCTCTTGCTCGCTACAGCATACGGCGAGGCTGCTGAAGCTTTTAGCTGCATCCTGCTTGTTTGCTTGCCCGGGGCTTGTTTAGTTGGGATGTGTGAGAAGTCTTGTCCCAGTCAGGCATCGGAGAACACGCCGCCTGTATGGCTGTGTACTCGAGTATACATCCCTGAGTGTGGCCGGGGGGATGTTTTCCTTGGAGTGTGCGTTTCGCAGGATCTCTTCCACTCGCATCCTCTCCCTGCCCCCCCCAGGTCCTCCTCCTCTGCGGAGCTGCTGCTGAGGTGGATTGCAGGAGTGTGTGTGTGTTTTAGGGGGCAAGGAGGAGGCTTTTCCACCTAGTGGTGGGTGGTATTGATAAAATCTTACTGTAGAAAGACCTCCTATTATGTAAAGGGACCTTCACTACCTGCGCAATGGTACTCGGGGCTAAAAGAATTCATCACACTTCTGACATGTTTTGGTCTGTTCTGAAGGGACTGTTCGCTTTTTCGCTCTTCTTAGAATTGGCCCAAAATAAACTTTAGTTTTACGGCTGCTTGGGATTTGACCAACACTTAGTCAGCTTTGTGCTTGTGAATGAAGCAAAAAATATGTAAAAGAATTACATATACACTACATCAGCCGAGAAGTGGCCAAACAATATTGAACAATAATCCTGATAAGTTCGGTATCGGCCGAGAAGTCTCCAAACAATATCGAACAATAATCCTGATAAGTTCGGTATCGGCCGAGAAGTCTCCAAACAATATCGAACAATAATCCTGATAAGTTCAGTATCGTTCGAGAAGTCTCCAAACAATATCGAACAATAATCCTGATAAGTACGGTATCGGCCAAGAAGTCTCCAAACAATATCGAACAATAATCCTAATAAGTTCGGTATTGGCCGAGAAGTCTCCAAACAATATCATACAATAATACTGATAAGTACGGTATTGGCCGAGAAGCCTTCAAACAATATCGAACAATAATCCTGATAAGTTCGGTATCGTCCGAGAAGTCTCCAAACAATATCGAACAATAATCCTGATAAGTACGGTATCGGCCGAGAAGTCTCCAAACAATATCAAACAATAACACTGATAAGTACGGTATCGGCCAAGAAGTCTCCAAACAATATCAAACAATAATACTGATAAGTAAGGTATCGGCCGAGAAGTCTCCAAACAAAATCGAACAATAATCCTAATAAGTTCGGTATCGTCCGAGAAATCTCCAAACAATATCGAACAATAATCCTGATAAGTTCGTTATCGGCCGAGAAGTCTCCAAACAATATCGAACAATAATCCTGATAAGTTCGTTATCGGCCGAGAGTCGTCCCACCTATTTCCGTCTTTGAGCCGACGAACGTCCGAGTGCTGAGGCAGAATGCGGGGAGAGCAGAAATCTCAGCTGGTCTAATGGCACACATGAGCATCCGTCATTAAGAGTCTGTGTTTATTCGTGGAAAGCTTTCACTGAACGATGCTGCCACTCACTCTGTGTGCTCATTAGGCTCCATCTCACATGCAGGAAGCACATGAGGGCATTACCTGTGTGTAGCATGGCACATCTGAAGAAATATCGACATTTTCCCTCATGCTATTTCGTCCTTTAGTCATCTGTTTAGAAGACGGATGGCTCTTTTAGTCACTTCATTGAATGTATTAGGTTGGCAAACAGTTTAAAGTGTTCGGACAGACACACACATCTTACTCGAGTCCAGGCTCGATTGGTCAGCGTTTATTGAACTCTAGGCTCGGGCCGATACAGCGACGCCCGTCTTTGCATGCACAGCCCATTGGTCCTCAGAAATCATTTACTAAAACATTTTCGCACTAGATGAGTGATCGACCTCAAACTGAATCCTCTGGACCGGGGCCCTTGGGTGACCTCATTAGCGGCTGTTTTTGCCTGGCACGGTTTTGCTGGGGATTTTCCTCTGCCCGTTAGTCGAGCGTGGTGCAGAGGTCTGGCCTTCCTGACGGAGAGCCGGAGCTGTCGATAGGGCCGATTTGAAATTGATCTGTCTCGAAACATTAATTACCCCATCTGACTTCTGCTGCAGGTTGGTGGAGTGCAGGCCGGCCAGGCCAAAAGCTTCTGGAGGAGCGAGGTCTGCGTACAAGCAGCATTAGAGAGACCCGAGGCATGAAGTAGCAGTTTATCAGCCGGGGGGGGGGGATCGCAGATCAATATTAAGCACAAGGAGGAATATGCTCGTGCCAGTGAGGACCACAAAGGATAAATCAATCCACTACTCTGTGACAGAAAAGAGAAGAGATGCGTATTTGTGGCTGTGGGTTCAGAAAAAAATGTGTGTGTGTGAGAGAGAGAGAAAGAGAAAGCGCGAGAGCCTGTGAACCCAATCGCTGGAGGTCAGAGGGGAACTGAGGGGGGCCTTAATGATGAAGTGACAGACGGAGAGTGGACAGGTGTGTGGGTAGTGTCTCTCTCCACTGGTCAACAGGATTAATGTCAGTCCTCCCAGCCCCCCCCAAACCTGCACCTCTGGGTCACTTTGACAGAGATGGTGATGGAGGGCTCTTCTGTAGTGACACCCACCATCCAACTCACTGTCTGAGCTGTATGGAAGGAGACACTGGTCCTAATGCACTGAACAGGACGCTGATACCTCCTCACACTCAGGCAGCCCAGGGTTAGGGTTTCAGTCTAAAAATGACTGGCGATTTAAACAAATCCAGACACAACTGTTTAATTGCATCAATTATGTTGGTTATGTTCGCTAATCTGACATTGTGTCCAAACAACAACAAAAAAACAGTACTTGCTGAGGAGATTAAATCCAAAAATGCTTTTATTGTGATAAAGGAAACACACAAAAATGATGCAGTTAGTTATTTTTCAGAAATCATTAGACCAAGAAGGCCTAAAAGGCTTTTCTTCGGATTTTTGTTGTGGTTACAGTGTCTGAGTCTCTGGAGTTTACACAGATAAGCTAAAAGCATCCAGTAAGTGACAGTTCTGTTGGAGAATACTGCTGGTTAATGAAAGAGGTCACAGGAGAATGGCCAGATATGTTCCAGCCAACAGACAGGCCACATGAAAGCTAAAAGCTTTTTAGAGCAGTGGTGAGACTTTTGGCCTGTCTGAGCTCTCTGCAGCTGAAGACCACGCCGGGTTCTCCGCTGAGAACATGGAGACGAGGCTGTGGAGGTAATGTGATCAGAGAATGTTGCTGTTTAAGTCTGGGGAAGAACATTACCTGGTGAGTCCTGGATCACTGCTGTGTTTTACAGATGGTAGATGGAAGTGATTCCCAATGGGCAACATTCAAATGCCACTTAAACATTATTGCTGTCCATGGGCACGCCGTTATGGCTTGGTACCGAAACCCGGTACTTAATCGGTCCCGGTGCTTAATTATAAAAGACTGAAGTATGGATAAGCTCTGACGGTAACGGTCCTGCTGTCGGTACTGAAGAAACGAAAAAAGACAACAGGAGAGATCTCACGCTTATGGAGTGAGCATGGCGGTGAGAGCCAAAAGATCCAGAGTTTGGTTCCACTTCACCATGTGGACAACACTCACTGCAACAAGATTTTTGCTCGTAAAGGCGGGAACACGAGAAATTTATCAAAACATCCAGCCAGAGTGCATTATGTGCAGAGAGAGAAATGCAAAGTTTTCCACTTGCCTAGCTTCTACTGCAGTACCCACCTCCTCAGGTGTGTGTGCTCTGTTAAAATAATGACATAAACATCCCATAATATCTCTAAATCAGTGTTAATAATTTAATAAACACACATTCAGTTACATGAAGACTACATATAGGCTAAATATTTAGAATATTTAGCCTACCTAAATTAATATTAAACATTAAAATGACTTGTACTGCTATAGTTCGGCGTTTACAAATAGATATAAAAATAAATTAAGAAATTATAAAGCAGAGCTTACCTAAACATTAATCTGTTGTGGGTCCAGATTAGGGTTCAGGTTAAAGTTTTGTTCTGGATTTGTATCGTTTATTAATTAAACACAACCAAAAGTTCCGATAATAGTACCGTTAAAGTACCGGATCAATAAGCGGTATCGATAGACGTAGTAATACCGAATAAAACCTTAACGATACCCATCCCTGGTTATGGTGGTACTCTACTTTTTAAAAATGCATACTGTTTGCAGAATAACCATGGCTATCGGTTCACAGTGGCCTGTACAGAATCTATATTTCAATTCAGTATCATAAAGATCAGCCTGAATGGGATGATGTCAAGAAACCATGGACTAAAGCAAAAGAACAAAATCCATTCCGTTAAAAGTTAAGTTTGTATCTCTTATTTTCCTCTATATTTCCATGTAGTTCTATATGGTTGGATGTTTGGTCCGCGAGTGTTTACTCTTTTCTAGCAGAGCCTGAACTATTGTGTTTGTTAGCGAGTGAAGACTGAAGGAATGTGTCTTAAAAAGCCGCGGCTGGTTTTCCTTTTGTACGTTGCCTCTCTGACAACTTGAAGATGTCTGCTGAGGACAGAGCGCCTTCAGAGACTCGTTTACGATTCCTGTCTCTCCGTCTCCGTAAACACGTCCGAAGTTAAACACCACGGAGGGATGAGCTGGGCGTGGCCGGGCCCGTCCCTCTGTGGACCCGAGTCTGGGTTCATCCTCCAATGCACATCGCCGGCGTGGAGCCGTCCGCGCTCTGATTCCTGAACCCCAGATAATGAAGCCTGCTCTCAAAGCAATTATGCACAGATAAAAATCTCTTTCTGTTATAAGACACGCAGGCACAGGGGCAGCAGGCAGGGATATTGGGGTCATTTTCATTATAATTGATGGTATTGTGTGAGCTTACTTGTTTTACCGCTGCTGGTTTTTGTCAGAGCGGGCTCGGCATTCGGTACGAATTCGCTATTTGTTCAGTTTAGATTCAGTCTGGCGGCCGTTGTTGGGGAAAGGTCTTCCCATAATGGATTATGTCTGATGGAGATAAATACTCCAGACGCCCTGTGAGTTCTGCTGAATTCTGTAATGAGCCCAAGCAGTCCACCTCCGCACTGATGAACCTGGAGACATTTTCCATTGAAAAAAGATTAAGAAAAGCAAAAAACCTCAGATCAGTTTTTTTTGTTTGTGTGTGTGTGTGTGTGCGTGTGTGTGGGGCGGGGGGTTATTTGTCATATGCAAGTGAGCACAGGGTGAACATTGCACTGAAATGTGATTGACGACAGAAGACAAGTCACTCAGCAATATAGAAAACACAACAATACAAAGTAATAAAAAATATACAAAAAAACTTAAGCATTATAAATTACAATTTCAAAAACATAGAAGTGTATGTGTGTGTGTGTGTATATATATATATATATATGAGGGGTGGAGCTGAACCTGAATACTGTATTCGGAAAGGCACAAATAGCGCGTTTTTTGGACAAATACCCCCCCAAAAATTTGTATTTACTTGGTGAATGCGTTTAAATGCAGAGGAGGAATTGCGTGCTGTTCACACTGTGTGTAGTGGTGTGTTCACCTATGGCCAAATGATCACTTTCACTTTTAGACCCTCTCTTGCCCCCCCTCACCACCACACGCTGAAGTTCAGGAGTAGATTTGGGGTGGTGGGTGTGGGGAGGGGGTGAAGGAGTTTCGGGTCGGGTCTCATTTTTTGGGCCCGTTATAAACTCTACTGTGTATATATATGTATATATCAGGGGTGTGCGCACTGCATAATGAATTGTATAATACAAATACGGATAACGAATAAAAATACAAATACGAATATGGATACTTTTCCGCTTTCAAAAAATACAGATACAGATACAAATAGCGGCCACTTTGCACACCCCTGATATATACATATATATATACACAGTAGAGTTTAGATCGGGCCCAAAAAATGAGACCCGACCCGACCCGAACCCGTGCACCTTGTGCCCGAGCCCAGCCCGGGCCAACACATTAACTGTAATTATCGTCCCGAGCCCGATTTAAACCCGACATTTTTTTTAATACGTGGGCCGTTATAACACACATTCTCAACTGTGGGTGCGTGACCAAAACACACACTCCGAGCTCCGACACACTCTGGTCCTTTGAAACCGTTTGTAAATTATGAGTGTCTAACTGAAAACAGCGGCTGACAGAATTTGTAGGAAATACACCAGACACAAATATTGTCCCTGCCCACGACTTGCTGTAAATCAGTGGTTCTGCACCTTTTTTGCACAAATGCCCCCTGACCTCATCATGAGCCTCTTAACACCCCCCCATTATCGCTTTTAGATCTGGTTTAAAGCGCCAGTTTTAGGCGTGTGGCTTGAACGTGGTTAAGGATAGAGACTTCCTGTAAATTCGAAAATGTTGGGCATTTTGAAGTTTGAAGTGCAGTTGGAAGCTTTGCTGCTCGGAAGTTCCATGGTTGTCAAAAGTAATCGGACACCACAGCATTTTAACGACTTTTTACTGAAATTCTGGGGGTATCGTGGCAAACAAGGGGTCTTTGGAAAGGTCTCACTGAGCCCTCTTTAACTCTGAAATTTGACGGGGATTGGTGCTCGTTGCGCGGAGCTCTGCCGCTCGTACCATTGGGAAACGCTTGAGAAATGCTGCTGGAAATGGTTCCATACCTCCGACTTTCCTCCAAACTTGCTCAAAGTTAATTCTCTCGTTTTTATTGTCTTCTTCACGTCTTCATGCTCCATGTTGCACTTTAAGCTCTGTACAGTACAGAAGGACCGGTGTAATGTGTGCCAGTGGCAGGAGCGCTGCTGCACATGACATGCAGCAATTTAACTTAAAATATTCATCATATACATTTGGCATAGCTCCTCAATGAAATAGGCTAATTAAGTAATGATTTAAAAAATACTTGATCACGGCCCGACCCGGGGCTCGGGCTGTGTCGGTTTGCGCAGAGAATCTAAACTCTAATACACAGTATTATTGTGTGGTGTGTGTGTGTTCAAAGGGGGTTCTATATTACAATTTAGCACTAAAATAAAGAAATAATCTTTTTTTCCTGACAGCTACCTGTGGGATCTGGTCAATATCCTGGCAGAACCGATTGAAGGAAGTTGCGCAGCAAACCTTTTCTGACGCGTGGATGTATCAAATATTGATGTCCAGTCTGTTTCAATCATGTATTCTGTGGTTATGTTTATTTGTGGATTTGTCAAGGCATTATGTCTGAAGAAGCTGGCAGCGTTGCACTTTCTCTTCTGTTTTCAGACTTGATAAGTGTCTCTGTACTATATGTGTGTGTTGCAGGGCGAGTGGCAGAGCCACAGGAGAGCGATGTTTATGACATTAACATTGATTTTCTCCCCCTTCATAACACCTGCTGCTGTTTTCTGTCCCAGTCTGGAGGAATTAGGGAGATGCCTCATGCTGGGCGGACGCGGGGAAACTGAGCTTCATCAAAATGAAATGGATGCAAAGCAGTGCATGCCCCTCCCCCCTTTCCCTCCTCTGTCCATCCGTCTGTCCGCCCGTCCGTCCCTCTCATCGTCCTCGGTCAGGAGCTCTGTCCTGGCCATAATTAAGTGGACAGATTGAGGCTTGAATTAAAGAGAAGCTCTTTGTTTGCGTCTTCTCTCTCTTGCATGCGCCCAGAGCGTCCTCGCATGACCCGGCTGGCTTCTGTGTGTGTGAATGTGTTTGTTAATGTGCGGGTGCGTGCAGGTGCGTGTATACGTTCGTGTGTGTATGAGTGAATGCTGGCGTGATCTTTGTGCTGCAGATCATGCGATGAATCCCGAAACAGCGAGCGCCTGTCTGAGGCCGCCTCTGACAGCCCTCTGTGAGACTCTCAGATTATAAAGTGAACACAGAGTGTGTTCTCATTTAACCCCACTCCATACATCTGGAGCCATATCCAGACTTTCCCCATTTTTGTGGCCTCTTTAGGCCTCTGAATGAAATGGAACGCTTTCATTATCTTCTATAATCCCCTCCGTCATCCCTCTGCTTACGCCAAACTGTACATACAAATATTAAGCCAGTGTGGTGACCTCTATCTGGCGCTGAATATTCATGAGTACTGGTTACACCAATATAGCATTAATTAACCAACCTGAGCATATTTTGTCACCCCGCCGTCCACCTTTGTGCAATGAATGAGGCAGAGGGCTATCAGAGGCCGCCCAGTTCAAATTAAAGTGTTTTAATTGCTTATATTAAAGTCAGAAATTGTTTCTTTATCACCTTTTGACAGCTCTGAACATTTTTGACACCTAAAACGTTAGGAATGCTTAACGAACCTGTGCCAGATGACACTGTTTGCCTTATTCATACCTTGTTTTTGAGACATTTTTTTGCACTGGATTTTCAGAGGATCCAGTAGATTTCACTTTCCTTTATTTCTTTGATTGACTTCAGTGTTTGATTCCAATCCCCAAATGTTTGAATATTGCTTAGATCTTCTCTGAAACTTTTTTTTTTTGCTTTGTAAAGAAAAAGAAAAAGACAGAAAAAAAGAATCAAGCTCTTTGTATCTAAAAGCGCCTTTTTAAGGCTTGTGTGTTCTTGTATTCTCTGTTTCCTACATCTTCTCCATTCTTGATCCTAGGTCCTCTTACAAAGAAACAGAATGATGATTTAGGTGATAATGACGGTGCAGAGGATGAAGGTATTTTTGTTTTTTTTGATGCCAAACTGATATGCATGAAAAGGAAACCCTCCAATTTTTTTCTTCTTTCTTTTTCTTAAATTTTCTTGTCCTTTTTTTGAGAGTGAAGATTCTTTTTCTTCCTAGTTTTTCGCTGGATGTGTTTTGTCTTTTTTGCTTGGTGTTCTAAGAGTATGTCACATGTCTCCTGTCATTCCAGACACGTAATTGTTAACCTTCCATAGGTTTTTTTGCTTGAATTCTTTTTTTGGTTTCTTTTCATTTTTACATGTTGCATCCCACCTGAGAAAAAAAAAAATCAAATAAAAATTGTAAAAAAAAATAAAGAAATCAAAGAAAACTAATAACCCTAATACCAAAATCTTTAACACCTTTTTTTGCATGACTTTTTTTTAACCTCTCCGCATTTTGAGAATTACACTTGTGCAAAACGTCTGAAGTAGAAAAGCCAGATTAATTTTATGAATAAGCTACAAGGCAGTGACTGACTGTCAGACTGTCAGAGCTCAGTTTCTAACGCAATGCTGTTTGTTCCCGGAATCTGTAATATTGACAAAGAATACATACTTTCAGCATTAAAGCCATGCAAAGCTTTTTATTGCCCACTCGTTTGTCCTTCACTCCGTCACTCAATTACCCTTTATCTGCAAATTCAGGGTCGCTCGGCATTGATTCTTTTCAGATGAACTCATATGAATGCTTGATATTAAACTGAAATGAACATCTGAATGAGTGGGCTATAACTAAGCAGATTTGTTCCAATAAATATAAAAGTCATTTTTCTGTTAATGACAGGACCACAAACTTAACAAAGGTTGCCTCCTGTATAACGGAGTGAAATAAGCACCAATTAGAACCGGCTAAACCCCGGAAAGAGCCCAGATCTCTTTGATCTGCACATCAAAAGATTAGAGTGACACAGATATACAGTCAGCATCCTGGCGTGTGTTGCACTTTAACTGCCTCAGAAATTCAGAGCAGGCAAACTAATCCGCTTAAGCGTGGGAAACAATATGCTGGACTGAGTCCTGGAACATGGCAGGACGTGTTTAGAGTACCTTCCCTGGACCCGCCGCATTTACTGGACCTGTAGTTTCAGTCTCTGCCCACACAAGTGTGTCTATAAATATACAGGACACTAAAGTTCCATGAACATTTGAACTATAGAGTATGATTCATACTATAGACGTGAAATTTCCTCTACACAGCTATTGCTGGTAACAATCTGATTGATTATCCACAATAATGATTCTTGAGCATGTCAAGCGATAAAATGGAAGAATCCTGAGGACTCGTCCAGGATCACCCCTAGACAGTCACCGCCTCAGCATCCCGCTGTTCCAATGGAACCTTAATTGCTTCCGGGAAGCCAAAATTTGCCTCAGCAGCAGAGCTTTGTCCTTCCCCGTTTGTATTAGCCTCTCAGCGGCTCCTCTTTGAGTCGGAATGGCTTCCCGCGTGCTGAAGAGGCGTAATGGCGGCTCTAATTCCAGTCGGAGCTGCCGGAGGGCGGCCGCTCTCTGCGCCTTTGATTTGAGCACCTGCATGTGAATAGTGTGGAACTGGCCTCTTCACCTCATGGATCCCGCTTCACCATGACAGACCTTCCTGAGCGGCAAACCGAGCCCTCCGCCGGAGACCAGAGGAACGAGAGGGTGGGCGCCGGACTGGATGACTCAATTAAGAGAATTTGTGCTTCAGAAACTAAGGCTTGGTCTTCAGAACGAGCCCTTTGATTGAACAAAGTGATGCACTGGGCTTGCGTCACATGAAGTGTTTGAAAATATACTCTCTTCTAATAACCGCAGCAAAACGAAGAAGATGAAGAAGAAGTAGCCATTCTTTTGATATCGTTACTGAGGGTCGGGTACTGGTGGTACGGAGAAGATCTGTCTTATTTATGGTACAGAGAGGGCCTGTTCTCCATAAACAGGGCTCCATTAGCGCTAATGTACTATTCCATACTCAAGAGGATTATTCTTGGAGTGGCATGCGGATGCCTAGGCCACGGTGGGAGCGTCAGCTGCTGAACTTTCATTTTCCTGATCACTGATTATCCCAGTCGATGTTTCATTCCTCTAAAGTACTGTGTGAAAACGTGGAGCTTCGTTTTAATTTGTGAGATTTCAAAGGATTTCTCCTCCGCCTCCGTCGAACGCAGCAAGAAAATGAACAACAGCATTCGTTTCTTTGAGGAATCGCTGTCTGTCATTATCTTCAGTCAGGCTCCTGTGTCCTTGCTGTGCTAGTTTATGCGCTTTTGTGGATCCAACTGCTCTGGAGTGATTCAATTAATTCATCAAAGTGAATGGGAGATGTGAGGGCTGAGATATGTGATTTTGGGCAAAAAGAGAGAGAGAGAAAAAAAAGTGAAAATCCAGAGTAGATATTTGCTATCACCCGCTGTCGGGCTTTCACTGTTATTTTTCATATGAAATGTCTCTCACATTTTCACACACGCACTCACACGTGCACACATTCCTTTAAATATACTCACATAGTGGGCAGAAAGAGACTCACACACACACACACACACACACACACACACACACACACACACACACACACTCACACAGTGTTACAAAGAAGCTGAATCCAACTCTGCCATAAGCTCTCGTAGACAAAGAAAGCAGAACAAAAGTGAGAACGAAACTGAATTGGGACCAACCGAAAGCCTCTCGTCTCTAGACCTAGAAAAAACATTTTGGAAAATAATTGCCTTTTTCATTTGTTCTTCACTTTGTTATGAGGCCTCGTGGAAGCGTTGTCCCTGAGCACCCTACTTCAATACATTTTCTGAGATTCGTGCGGATTCTTTGCCCCCATGGTGCCACGCCTGTCTCCTCTGTGCAAGATGAAAGTAATCGTTGACATTGTTCTTGTTTTCGAAATGCCTCCCACGTGGTCCGAAACCGTTCGCCCAGAGCGGATTACTCGCCCTGAGCAGCGTGTTAATATAGGCTTGATGAGAATGTTCACGTTCCGTCTTTGCTAAAAGGATCGGAGGAGAAATTTTGCCGTCGCCGGCTGGAGAAGCTGAAAAACCCTGGAGCCGACGCAGTCAAGAGCGGGTCAAGTGCCAACACTCGCCAGAAATCACTTTTTCCATTCACAGCACACGCTGGTGACTGGGCCTGGAGTAGTTTAAAATAGAACAGATCACATCTTAAATCTTGAAATGAATAAGGGTGATTATTCACCCAGACCTGAGGAAAATGACACACATGTTGCTTGAGAAACTGAGCGCCTGGCATCTAAACCTGAACCTAGATTAGGCCTCTAAACAGTAAAGCCAGTATGGTGAATTGGAACAGAAGGAGAGAGAGTTCTCAATTCTTACTGCATTTGAAGGTGTCCCATTGGATTTGTCATTGAATGTCTGTCTTGCTCCTTTTCCACAGACATCCGTGAGAGTGGGAGCCCCAAGCCCGTGATGGTTTTCGTGCACGGAGGATCTTATATGGAAGGAACGGGGAATATGTTTGATGGAAGCATCTTAGCCAGTTACGGCAACGTGATTGTCATAACCCTGAACTACCGGCTCGGCGTGCTAGGTAAGGGTTCCACTTCCTCTTCCCTACTCCGCCCAGCGCCCTCTACAGGCCAGGTCAGGTCTCTTCACTCCTCAGGATGGCTGAGAGTGGAAGGAGGGTGTCTGGGTTCTGTTCTTAAACGAGATTATTCTGTCTTTGCTTTTCACTGGCGAGTCATGTGAGCAGATTTAGCCTCCCGTGCGAGGCAGAGATGCTCTTAAGGCTAAAACTGGCAGTGCCAGTCTCATCAGACGGTCACAAGCAGAATATACCAGCCGACAGCAGCGGCGGAGTTAAGCTCATAGCCAGTGACGCAACTCGCTGTATATACAACCTTTCCTTTAATCGAGGCCAAGTATTCTCGTTCTCCTGGAGCTGCCTGTCTCTCAGACTCATTTGCAGTGTGTGCCAGGGATGATACTGGAGTAGAGCTATCGTTAACTGTGGTTGCAAATCAAATCTGCCTCAAGCGAAACTTTATCATTTATAAAGTTGGGTTTTTCTACTCATATGAAAGAGGGTGAGGGTGGGGAGGCTCTGTGGGAAGGTTGTTTTATAGTTTGTGTTGTGAGAGGATTCCCCAGCATCCAAAAGAAGTCGCAGGTAAGTGCAACATTTAATTTGTTTAAGTGAACGCCCTCTATTTTTCTTCACCTCAACTATAGAATACGACTCGGATTGGACCAAGCGATCTCTGCCTGTGTTTGAATTGCGTAGATTGATGCTTGGCTGGATGATGTATATGCTCAATGTAAATCATCGTGTTCTAATGTGGAGCTCCCCTGCACTACTGTCTCCCTGGCCTTTGATTAACTGATTTATTTCAGCAATTAATTGGCTTACAGTGGCAAAAATTTGTTTTATTTTTAGCCGAGATGCGACAGGCAGTAAACTTGAGTCCCGTCTCTTCTGTTTTTTCACCAATTCAAGATGACTGAACTGCATGTAATCCATACACTAATGACCCAAAAAGCAGAGCTTGGTCTGCTTTAACAGCGTCGAATGTTTATGACTCATAAGTCCTTTGGTGAGTGATTGTTTAAGGACTAAATATACACACACCTGTCACAGCTCTTAATTTGTTGTAATGCTGTGTGAGTGAAAAGCGAACTCCCTCGGGTGCACAGGGGGAGGGAGATGCTTCGCTCGTGAGAGAACTTAATGGATTGAGGCGCACACACAACTGTCTATGCATCATTATCAGCATTGTCGTGGATTTATGGAGCAAGTCGCACTCATCATGCCATTCCATAATAAAACGGTACCCTGGCGGAGTGTCAAACTTGCATAAAGGCCCGTTTAAAAAGAGCAGTGTCTTTGGCAGGGGCCCGTGTGTGCCCTGATCTCTTTTATCAAAGAGATGGATTAGCCACGAGTCAGGACTTCTCCAGATATTCTCCAAATCCAGTCAAAATAAAAGTTGGACCCCCTCGTCTCTGCAGCAGAAGGATGGTCTGGAGAGCAATTAAGCCGAAACTGGCACTCTCTCACAGCCTGGTTCCATTTGTTTACACACACTCTTCAAACCGAAAGCTCCTAAATTGTTCCTGGCCTTTCAAGTTATAAACCTGAAATGAGTTTCTTTACACTCGCGCTTCTCATTCACAAAAAAAAAGATGCTTCTTTCTAAATAGCCGTTCTTTCCGGCACCGAAAGTTTCTCGTTGGTCTTGGCGTCTGTCTGGTGATCGGCTGTGCCTGCAGATAGAGTGGAGATTGGAATTGGTAAAGCATAATAAACCCAAAAAACAAACCACGTGTCTCCTTGATGTGCAGGGAGACAGTAACACTTGCTCTTGTTGTCAACCATCTCCGAGCGAGAGGAGTGAAGCTTTTTATTTCCTTCAGTAGCACCTGATGGCAGGAGACCCGGAACAATGCCTCCTTTATTCCGGGATGACAAATGTGTTTACAGCCGAGCTGCTAACTGTGTGTAAACGGTCATGGTGTTGAATGCTTACATTCAGTCGGGGAGGCGCGCGTCCTGTCGGCGTGTCGGTGTGATCGGCGCGCCGCAGATGTAGCCGGTGCGAGTTTAATTGCGTCTAAGGTGTTTGCCTGCAGGCGCATTAGCTGCTTTGTTTACCTGCTTTTCAAATCTTCAGTACCGGCTTTTGTTCTTCCCGGAATAATTGGTCTGGTGTGTTTTCTGTATTCAGTCCAAGTGGCCCTGCATTGCAGATTATTATTTTTCATGCTTATTAATTTCTTCTCCCTCGAAACAAATACCCCAGATACTTGGTTTGATTAGTGTGTGCCTGTTGGGGGGGGGGGGGGGGGGGGGGGGGGGG
>JBBMFX010000035.1:15766785-15780638 GCA_037832545.1 Rhabdalestes septentrionalis | reverse complement strand
CCCCACCCTAACCCCGCCCCCACGCATCCCCCTCACATTAAAAATGCTTCTGATTCCCCTGCAAACTACTGTACAAAATCATGGCGTTTCACGACTATTAAATCATTCTGATATTAAAACAATATATTTATGAGCTGGAACATATCTTAAAGAGAGGAAATAGCATTCAGTTTAAATACATTTGCTTAAACTGTGCCAAGAAACCAGCTGAGAAAACTGAAATCTAAAACAATATTATCCACCTGCCTGTCAGTTCTGTTTCATGATACAGAAATTCCTCCTGAAGCTTTCAAGTCATATTAACTCACATTTGGGATTTCAACCAAACTGTTGTCCTGAACCTTCAAACTCGTTCTACATATTCTGCAATGGTCAACATTAGTAAATTTAAGGCACAGTCAGTAATGTTTGAATAAGGTATGTAAGGTAAGTAAACCTGATATGGATGTTTTAAATGCTTCTCTGATAGTTGACTACTTTCCTTTTAAATGGTCTGGAAGTGAACTGTTGCTCCGTTTCACCAGCCAGGATTTTCACGGTAGGCATGTTTTTATTTAGCTTCACTCATTACAGCGGTTTATAAGGACTAGACAGACACTTAAAAAATATCCAATATCTCAATAATCTTTACTTGAGTGAGCTCAAGTGAAGTGCGAAAGAGAAAATTATAACCTGCCAGGCGTCGGCGACAGTGTAAAATGAAAAATTGGGGGGCTATTAACAGCGATACCTTGCAAAAAATAGTTTGCCAATTTAACACAGGGTCATTCAAGGTCGGCGCCGAAGCTTGGGCTTCTCTCCACGATCGCACTCACGTGTGGTGATGTAACCAAGCCGCCGCACTTACAGATTACAGGCCTGTCTGAGGAAGCCTTCGGGGATCCATGGGTGACTAGTCTTGGCGATCTTTTCTACCTCAGTACCTCTCGGTTTTCCCTGCTGAGAGAGTTCCCCTCTGTATTTCATTTGTTATGCAAAGGAGAGATTACTGGAGATACAGGGGATCGGTGCATATATGTTTGTTTTTCTTTTCCACATGATAACATTTGCATTTTTTTCAACCATAAGACCAAACTCGCATCCTCTCACTCTTTTCCAGGTGTATTTTTTTTTCTTTTGCTTCTCAGCTGGTTCTCACTCCCGCCCATTAATCAGTGTATTCACCTGTGTCTAGTCTGAGGCGCCGCCCCTTTCCCAGGTGTCTCCTGTTCTGAGTCAGTGTGTATGTCCCTGCCTGTTAGCTCACCTGTAACCTTTCAGAAAGTCTGTGTGTGTTTGTGTGTGTCCTCCCTTGGATATAACTGTTAGGCTAGCATTGCTTTTGTAGAGTTTATTTTTTTTATGTGGTATTCACTACTGTAAAGACACTTTCAAGTCCAAATTATACAATCAGCACCACATTATATAACGGCCTGAAGTGTCAGAACTCTAGAATTAGGCTGTGGTCGCAGAACATTGTGGTCCATAGTTACAATTCTTGAAAATGAATGTATAAAGAATGGATGACTCAATGCATCCACTGTATTTAGCTGACGCTTTTATTCAAAGTGACTTCTGTTCCCAAACTACAGACGGTGATCCCCCTGAAGCAGCTTGGGGTTACGGGTTTGGCCAGGGACCCAGTGGTGCTGTGCTGAAGGTAGGATTCAAACCATAATCTTTTGGTCCAGAGGCAGGTATTCTACCCACTAGGCCCCCAACCCCAACCCCAACCCCAACCCCAACCCCAACCCCATTCCTAAAACAAATTCTACACAGCAGTACTACCACAGCCCAACACATATAATGTTTGGAAGGTCTACCACCCAACTTAAAGTAACCTATCGGGAAAACCTGTATACAGAGGTACAGGACTAAAAAGATGAAGAATTTTTTGGGTTTTGGCGAGATGATCTCCCTTCTCTTGAGTCCCTCTGTCTATATATTTGTGAGTGATTGTTGTGATGAAGAAGTTCTTATGAGCTCAAATACATTCATTCTGCAGGTTTAAAGTCATTATCATTCTATAGTAGTTACTTTTTTCATACCTATTTGCACTGAGGTGTGCAGAATAATGGTATAACGGCAGAATTTTCAATGTTGCCGATTTCTAATTGACATACATTAAAAAAAAACGAACACATTCTGTATGTTTACTTCTCACAGAGCTCACAGACCGTATAAGAGATCAACAACACGTAGCCCTGACAGAAGCCTGGACCTGGAGAAGCAACATGGTGAGGCAGTCTGTCCCCGTTAGGCAGCGAAAGGTAGATTAGTGGTGCAGAAGTGAAAGCCATATTGAGGAAAAAGACATATCCGAGAGTGCAGAGTAGAGTGAGGGCTGAAATCAATTGTGCATTAATAAGCCAGCCGTGTTCCCCCTCCCCCTGCCATCAGCGCCACCAATCAGTGAGCTCGACTGAGCTCGCGTTTATTGGATGTTAACTAGATAGTTGTTGCATAGAAATTTGCCAAGTATCATTTTTTTAATTCCACCAAAATCAGTAAATATAAAAAGCATCACACACAATCCAGATCAGAGATTATGTGATGTATTTATTTATTTATTTACTGTTGCTATTAGATGCAATTGGATGTTATAATTTTCATTGAGTATACGAGACTGGGAGTGTGTGTGTGTGTGTGTGTGTGTGTGTGTGTGTGTGTGTGTGTGTGTGTGTGTGTGTGTGTCCAATTTTGGGCTGCAAATCAACAAAATGTGAATATTTTGAAGGGAGTGATTCTTTTCTATACCCACTGGATATCAGAACCTGTTCCTGAGTGATCAATACTGAAATATTGATAAGCCTCTGAATGAGCAATGCTGCGATCTGTACTCATGCAGCTTTAATGCATCACAAGATATTACAAATGGCTGATGCTAGACTGGATTATTGGGAGTGACACTCTGCACAGAACCACCACCACATCTGTAGCGATTGTTCAAAACTGATTATAATTACAGAATATTCGGGGAGCGTTTTCTCCAAAAAACATCATAAAAGAACTATTGAATCTTTTCCCACCCTTGCATATGATGTCTTTATTATTATTGAAAGTAATCTAATTAGTTTGAATTTGTATCAGGAGTGTCAATGTTAATCAGTAAAATCCGAAATTATTCCAATCCCTAATCACCAGTGCTATGGGAATAATACCCCCCAGCTCTAAAAATATAGAAACTTATTTCTAGAACCACAATACAAATGCTAATACCAGCTCTGAGACCAGATTGGTCTTCAACAATAAAATATTTGCATAACAAATATAAGGCCAAATGTACACAATGAGTAAAAGATTTGTTTCACATGGACCCCTAGTGAATGAATATGCTTGTAAAATGTAATTTATTAAAATAAGAAGAATACCGAGACCCTAAGTGCAACCTGTACCTTTGACTACACCTGCTCTGCTTTAAGTGGCGCGCCGACTTGTTTGTTAATGCGGCGCACGGCTGCAGTGAGACTCTGTATACTCTTTTAACACCTGGAAAGCTGTCCCCAGGCTTTTAAGCCATGTTTTATATTTCCAGCCCTTTCTGTTCAAGTGGATCTTTTGTTTGCACTCCCATGTCTCTTTATCAGCCTTGGGGCTAAACAGGCTTAAAACGATAAAAGTTAAAGGCAGTGTGGAAGGGGGGTTGGGGGGGTCAGTGGTGCTGTCTGGGGGTTAGTTTAGATTTTCATAGGGTTAACATTTCCCCAGATTACCTGGGCGTGAGATTGAAAGTGAAGGGCGCGCTCCTGGTCGAGGGGAAAGTGTGAGAGAATGGCCCTAATGCAGAATCTCATTAAAGTGACTGTCAGGATTCCTCTATTTTACCATCACGCCGCTTATTCCGTAAGAGCTAAACTGTCGTTTCGAGTGAGTGTGCTGCCGAAGAGGCATTTACAAATAAATGAAAAATGTCACAATTGATTTCACTCCTCCAAGACTACGGCGTGTCAGCTTTGTCACAAACTGTCTTTGTTGTTCTCGCTCTCGCAGGTCCTGCTTCCAAAACCTGGTGGATTGTGTCCGGACCGGCTCGGGCCCGCTCTCGCGCTCTCTCGCTCTCGCTCTCTCTCTCTCAGGGTAAGCCCTTCAACAATGACCTTCTGCTTTTCTCGCTCTTATGCTGGTTTTTTTGGGTCGTGCTGACTTGCAGGGGATGCCTTGAGTGTGATGGGTGAGTCGGAGTCAGTGAGGGTGAAAGAGAGGCGAAGAAGGGAAGAGAGCTGCAAAATGGCGTGGCGCGCTGATCATAGCAGGCGTAGTGTGGTTTTTAACCCTTGCGTTTTAAAATGGCCGTTACGACTCGCTGGAAGTCGAGGCGAATTAAAGAACTATCGCTCTTTTCGCTGCCTGTTATTGCAGAGAGCAGCCTGCCGGTTCTCGTCCCGAAGCCGAATTTTGACGTAGCGTTCGCAGTTCAGTGGCCGAGTCCCTTAAAGCCTGTATTGATAACTGGTGGTGCAGAGTGGTGCATTCCATCACCGAGTGGTAAGACTGTAGTTGTGTGATAACTAGGCTCTCGCTGTCACCTCACTTATCCTCACCTCTCGCGCAGCTGCACGGTTCTTCTTTCAATGTACTGCTTTTAAAACCTTTGTCGACATCTGTCTGGCATGCATTGCGGTTTTTGTGGCTTCAGAGTCATGCACCTGTTTTTCAATCGCCTGATAAATCCGTATCGCCGATTTCTTCGCAATGGATGGGAACCCGATTCTGGTTAAAGTGTACATTTTCAAATCTCGTAATTACGACAAATAGAATTTTCGGAATAGAGCGAAGTTCGTTTCGCAAAAATGTTGCAGCGATGATTAAAGATCACGGTCGCATCTCATATTTGTTGCTGATGTCATTCAATTCGCTCATTTCAACTTGACCAGTCATCTACCTGGACGGTACCTGGTATTGTATCCGCCTGTCCATCGTTATGCGCAGAACTCGGTGGATGATTTTCTGAGTGGTCCATGGGACCTCCCTCCTCCGCTTCAAACCTTAAGTGGGGAGGCATTAATATTCTCCATGCATTCTCCATTTCATCAAACCCTTAACACGCAATTCCTACATTTTCTCTCATTCATTTTATTGCTTACAGGATCTAGGTCATCCCCAACTCCTCGTCTTAAACTAAATCTAATAGACACCCTCGCGTCTAAGCTGAACACAGAAGGAGCTGAAATGTTTACTTACATTTTCTCTCAGAAGTGAGCCCTCGTTTGTTTAGTTCCGCGAAAATCTCGACGCAGGACAACGGCACTGGCAAAGACGAGAGAACAGGCGAGCCGCTTGCTCTGTCCGGGACGACAGAGAATGCCTGAGAGTGATGGGAAAACTGTGAAAAATGGGCAGTACTGCGAGTTCCAAAGGAATCTGCAGGGGTGTTTGTACATTTGCAGAGTGGAAATGGTGCATGGCGTTCACCAAGGAAACCCTGGAAGAGAGCCAAGTGCTCTTGAATGGAGACGACGCGGGACACCTGGTGTGACCTTTCCTGTCTGATGGGCTGCAACTGAAGGCTGAATAGGGCCGAGTGAAAGAAACGCTAATGCCCTCCTCTCTGGACATTGTTTGAACACAAATGTTAAATTCGTTTTCCATAGAGCTGGCTTCCCATTCTTAGATCACGGGCCCTAAGCGTTTCCCAGCTGAGATGTGTGAAGGTTTCAAGTAAAAGACAACAGCTCAGGACTGGTATCAGGTCCTGTATTGAATGTATCACATTAGAGTGTATATCAAAGATGAAATGCAAACCTGTGTTCTCCCTCCAAGGTCGGTTTAAGAGGACCTGACTGCCTTTGTGATGGAGGTACAGTCAGACTGCTGTATTGTGTGCTTGCAGGAGAAGCTTGCGGATGTATGTCTCAATAGGAAAGTCCGATATTAGAATGCATGGCTAATGCGAGCTGTTACTGATATTTGACAGCAGCCTTAGAGGTAATGTGAGCTGCTTTCAACTTCAAATGTATTCAATTGCTTTCAGATCGCTCAAAGGTCGGAGTGGGGACCCTTTAAAGCTTGCATTGATATTCATGGAAGGAACACATGCTGTAATATTACATCAGCTGCCCTCCGCAAGTTACCAACACAGCTGAGGCGATCAAAGTTCAACTTTATTAAAAGCTGGCAGCATTACTTCTGATTTGCCGATCACACCGCGCTCATCACTAATGTGGTACTAATGGGGACTAGATTTGTCAGGATGGCTGGATTTTGTTTGCCGTATTGACACATTTACATATTTACATTTACGGCATTTAGCAGACGCCTTTATCCAAAGCGAATTTCATTCCTAACTACAGGGGACCGTCTCCCTGGAGCAACTTGGGGTTAAGGGTCTTGTGGTGGTGCTGGAGGTAGGAATCGAACTTAAGACCTCATGGTCCAGAGTCAAGTATCCTACCCACTGAGCTACCTCCACCCCATGAATTTTATTCAAATACAAAAACAAATACGAATACTTTTCTCCTTTCAATAAATTCAAATACGATTGGTGCCCGTCTTGCACACTTAGTTTGTATATTGACCAGTAAATACTCCATACTAGATTATAGCAAAAAATGTAGACACTTATCCTTGTCTGAATATCAAATGTGTAAAGAATTAAACTGTTCTTAATTATCATGTGTGATATTTTGAATGCCGCCATTTTAATCAATTTACTGGTCAATATACAAACTAAGTGTGCAAGACGGGCACTAATCGTATTTGTATTTATTGAAAGGAGAAAAGTATTCGTAGTTGTTTTTGTATTCGAATAAAATTCATAATGCAGTGCACAAACTCCGCCCCAGCCGCCCATTGTATTTGTCCTAATACTGTATTAATAAAAAACACGTTATTTGTGCCTTTCCGAATATCGTATTCGGGTTCGGCTCCACCCCTAAGCACTGACAGTTTAGACCGTAACATAATTCTGCTGCATTCTTCCAAAATGTATTGAATTATGCTCATTACGTTAATATTTTTCTAAGTTAAATACTTAAACACTAATGCCAGGACAGACTGGCGATTCTCGAAGTACACAACATTGGGCTAAAAAATGAATTTCCAAAGGCCGAATGTGGCCAAACTCCTCCTTCGATTTCATGAATCGTCTTTTTTCTCTGAATGATTGAAGCACAAAAATGGTGAAATAAACTGTCAGTGTTTAAAGGCAAATAATTAAATCATTGATTTGGCACTAAATGTGATTGTTAAACAGTTTGATTGAAGGAGATGAACTGAAACGGTAGCTCATTTCTAAATCTATATGAAATAGAAATTAAATAATACGTCACCTGCCAATAAAAAACTGTGCTCATGATGGAATTTTGGTTGCACTTTGAAAGGAGAATTAAAAGGAGAATTAATTTCCATATATCCTTAATTGGTGCAATGGTCTGACTGTTACAAAGAAAGCATAACTTGCTTTTTGGGAATTTTTTATTTCAGTTTTCAAACTAGCACAGTTTCAGAATATCTGTGTCAGCTCAATTCCTGTGCATGCCTTTTTTAACATCCTGTGTATTAAAACATTGATGCGACACATGACAGTTATTCTTCCAAATTGTCAGCTAATATAAAGTATAATGAAAAATTCCACAAAGAGAACGACATAAAATCTGAATGTATCAATAAACAAGGACTTGACTCTTCATGTACTAAAACCATTAAGTTATTGGATACAGGACTATTGAGTACAATGATCTATATATAACAAGCTGAACATACTAAACTTATGGTTTAATATAAAATGGAAAAATAGTTTGAGTAATATCGAGCACTTCACTACTCAATCGGAAAAAACAGAGTATTCAAAGCTAATAAGTGTAAAAATGCTCTAAAGATAATCAGCAAGATTTTATCCTTCGATTCAACACATGGAACTTCAATTAAATACAAACTGATTATATCTTGAGAGCTTTTATGTTAAAGATCTGTGTCACACTGAAGAGTTGAACTCTCATACAGATTGAGAAGTGACGGCTGTTGTGTTTTTCCTATACTGAATGTCGATAAACCCCTCAGGCTACAACATTTTTATTAAAAGCACATGTCTAAATTTTTTATATTTAATACATATGAAATATATATTATATATAATATTCCAAAAAATTGCAAAAGAACAGTTGAACAAGATGTGAGAGTCACTATCCAGCATCATTTCAAGGTGGGACTTCCTTTTCTGGCCATATATGACATCACATAACATGTCAACATTTTTACAAATATGCACAAAATTTACAACATATTTACGAATATTTTGTGCTTTATATTCTTTGTTATTTAATGAAATTTGCTATTGTATTTTTCCCTTTGATTCCATACCATTGTTGTACAGCTTGAAAAAATATGTTTACGTGAGTCGGGTTCAAATAAACAGTTTAACAAAAACATCTTAATGAGGAATTATGCAAAATTAATTCTATATACCATGAACATTTGCAGCAGATTGTTAAGTGCAGACGGTTTAAGGCGAACTGACCAAGATTTGAGGGAAATTCGTGCTGAGCAGTATTTTCACACAGGATGACTCAACCCAGTGCCCGGAGCTGTAGACGTCTCTCATGGTGAGGAGGAGCGAGGTATGAGAATGGATTTCATTTCTCCTCAGATAGACTAAGCAGTGAAGCGTCTCCATTATCCTGCAGGTCTTAGAGATCCAGTGAGAGTTCTTCCTGAGGATGCACAGTAAGACCATGGAGCTGCTGAGTTTAGGAGTCTGGGAAGACGAACGTGTGTTGGATTAAAGGCTATTAACATGCAGAGAACTTGAAGCTGAACTTTAGAAAATGCTAAACTGGCCTGAAGTTCCTGGACGTGATGAAGAACGACAGCTCTGCACTTCTGAACCACCCAACTTGGAAGCGTTCCTTGAGTTTGATCGTTCTTTTTGTGGAACGCGTCTCACTTGTTCTGCGATTATGTCCAGACGACGTCCCAATATAAACCTTCCCATGAATTTTAAAACACAGTAAATACTCAGGAGAGTCCTCGCAGCACCATCCCGCGCTTTAAACCTGGAAAGTGTCACGTTTGATGTTTTTTTTTTTGCAAGCCGTCATCCTCAGTCTGAGAACTAAAGCCTTCCTTTGGGTTCTCGCAGTTGAACAATATTTAAAAGCCCTTTTCTGGCTCTGGGTTTGGAAGCAGATCTTTTTTTCTGTCATTTGAAAAACCAAAAGGGGTTTTGAATCTAAACTGTATATACATAATTTCTCCTTCGGCCAGTTTCTCTCAGGTCCAGCTGTCACTTCAGAATTCCTGTGGTCAAACTAGCAATACTGTAGAGATTATATTATTATAAAATCATGATCAATTATTGTTTATCCTGACACACAGCATACTTTTCTGAACATATTATGGACATGATCATATATTGTATTACAAAGAGAGCATAACTGGCTTTTTGGGAGTTTTTTATTTCAGTTTTCAAAGTAACACATGGTCAGAATATCTGTTATTATCGTGAAAATGTCTCAATCTTTTTTCCATATGGTCATCTCTAGACCCGCTTGCGCCCGTTTGAACATCCTGTGTATTGAAACATTAATGCAACACATGAAACATACAGTATGTGTAATGAATATTACTTGCATTGTGTAAGAACTGCATTCATTATGCTTCCAAATGTATCATGAGTCATATTCTCAGGGAAAGATCTCCTCTGTTAGCAGCTACCACAGTAAATCCCTCTGTCACATGAGGGGCTCGCAGTCTTTTCCGCACAGCGATCTGTGTGGGGAATGCGGTTCTGTGTACTGGCCTCAGTTAGAACCTTCAGTGTGGGTCAGACTGGCTGGAGGCTTGTTTCTCTCCGTCACCTCATTATTGTTTTGTTCCAGATTAGCCATCAAGCTGCACAATTCTTTCCCAAAATTTTGTGGATACTTTGTATGCTGGTTGTAAATTTCGATAGAAAACAGTGCTGTGAAAAAGTATTTGCCCCCTTTATTTCTTATTGTTTTTTTTTGCATGTTTTCAGATTATCAAATTAATTTAAATATTAGACAAATATAACCCAAGTTATCTGTTTGAAGTGATTTTATTTATTAAGGAATAAAACTATCCAAAAGAGTAATTGCAACCTAAATGTAATAACTGGTTGTACTATCCTTTTTTGTAACAACTGCAGTTAAGCGGAATGAGTCTTTCACACCAGTGTGGAGGAATTCTGGCCCATTCTTCTTTGCAGAGTTGTTTTAGTTCAGTCAAATTGGAGGGTTTCCCAGCATGAACCGCCTTTTTAATTTCTTGCCGCAGTATCTCAATTGGATAAAGTCCGGACTTGGACTTGGCCGCTCGAAAACCTTCCTTTTGTTTATTAAGACATTCAGAGCTGGACGTGCTGCTGTGTTTTGGATCATTGCTGTAAAGATCAAGTTCGCTTCATTCTCAGGTCACAAACTGATACCCACATGTTCTCCTCCAGGATTTTTGGTAGCGAGAAGAATTCATGGTTCCATCAACCACAGCAAGTTGTCCAGGTCCTGAAAGAAGTCCCAGACCCCCACACTACCACCACCATGTTTTACTGATGGCATGATGCTCTTTTTCTAAAATGCCGTTACTTTCACGCCAGATGTAATGGGGCGCTCACCTCACAAATATTCAACTTTTTTTATTCAGTCCACAGAATATTATCCCAAAAGAAATGGGGATCATCAAGAGGTCTTTATGTTCTTTTTTTCGTCAGCCGTGGTATTTGCCTTGGAACATGCCATGCATTCCAATTTGCCCCGTCCCTTTTCTTCTGGTTGAGTCATGACCACTGTCCTTAACTGGGGCAAGTGAGGCCTGCAGGTCTTTAGATGTTGTTCTGGGTTCTTCTGTGACCTCTAGGATGAGTCGTCTCGTCACTGAGCTCTTTGTAGGCCAGAAGGTTCACCACGGCTCCATGTTAAATCTGTTTGTGTATATTGGCTCTCATTGTGGTTAGCTGGAGTCTCAAAGATTTCGAAATGACTTTGTAACCTTTTCCAGAAAGATAGATGTCAGTTACTTTGTTTTTCATCTTTTACTACATTTCTTTAGATCGTGGCAACGTGTCTTTCATTTTCTGGGACTTTTTTCAGTCTCAGGGTTCAGCGGGTCTGGCAGTGATCACCCAGTTTTCCAAATGATGTGATCAACAAAATTATTTCATGATTTTGCTCATAGGGCCATGTAGGTTTGGTTGGTTTTTTTTTCTTACTAAATAAAATCACTTAAAACTGCTTACTTGGATTGTCTTGTTCTAATATTTAAATTAGTTTGATAATCTGAAACATTAATGTGTGAAACATGCAAAATAATATGAAATAAGAATGGGGGCAAAACGTTTTTCACAGCACTGTATGTAGGAAATGTAATATTAGTATCTAGTATATTGAAATTCACGGAGCCACTGGCTGTAATTCTAACTGGGGAAAAAGAGGCACGACACCCACCCACGGTCAAAGGAAGAGATTTTCCTGAAATTCTCATAAATTCTTTTTGGCAATAAAGTTGTATTTGTCTGTAGAATGCGTGTAGAATTTCTCTGGAATATATAAAATACCGAAAAATGTTTCACGAATTGTGTTGGCCTTCCAAATATGTGCATCATTACAATCAGATGAAAAATTTGTAGCACTCCTAAAATAACAAACATGTATCCTGTTCCTTTAAACACAACCTGTATTGCACATAACCAGATTAAAGGTTTTTGTAACACATATATTGCGCTAAATTGTTTATATGTGACGCTGTTGCCCACTGACTGGCATCAACAGTGAAGTCATTAGTCAAAACCTCGGAGTCAGGTTTAGGATTAGCACCGTGACTGTGGTTAGTGGTAGGTTTGGGTTCATATGCTAGTACTGCATGCAAAATCTGACATGGATTTAGGGCTAGGTTAAAAAAATAGATTCACGAACAATATCGATTCTCATTCAAAAAATACAATATCGATTAAAAATTCGCGGATCGATATTTTCCTATAGACTTCTCAAGACTGTGTCGATAGTGTTTTTTTAATCTTTAACCAGTTGTGGTCGGTGTTGTTTTAGCCCTGCAGGGGTATTTTTATTCAACCAGTTTTATGGTTACAGCTGTTCAACCATTTCTGTGGTTCCCATTTCATTCTCAAATCAACATTTTCTAAACAGGGCGACTAACTCTGTCCCTGTTATGAATGTAAGAATTTAAATTAAACAAACCCGGTTCAGGATTAGGACCGTGACTGTGGGTAGCGCTAGGTTTGGGTTCATATACTAGTAATGCAAGCAAAATCTGACATGGACAGTAAATGATGTTTGAGGACATTTATCCAACCCCACTGAATATCAGGAGTGTACTTGTAGGTATAAAAGGAAGGGTTGTGATGAAGCGTTTCTCATTTTGCACTGTATGACAAGCCCCGATAGCGGCTGAGGAATCTTTGTGACAAAGGTTAGCTTTGCATTATAATTCCTGTGACATTTCGGCGAAGTGCAGGGAGTGCCAAGACCTACAGGTGGAACCGCCAGCAGACGCTTATCGAACACAGCACCACAAATAATTCAAGTAATCCGGTCACTGATGACAGGCCAGGCTTTTTTTGGAGCTGATCCCTTGATGCTGCGCTCATTAAAATGCAGTGTCAGGCGCAGCATTATGCCGGTGTGTAAAATGAGCTGTTTGCATCTGGCCATGCTGGATCTCCGCTCGGCAAGGTTAGAGTCAGAATTAAACAAAAAAATATGCAGTGGAATGGCGGCTCATGCCAGGGCTGGACTGCCAGGAGGAAAGTGCATCAGATTTAAGGCTGGGCTTAAAAAAAATGGATTCACCGGTCAATATCGATTCCAGTTAAAAAAAATACGATATCGATTAAAGATTTGCAGATCTGCAGATCGATCTTTTCCTATCGAGACTGTGATACTTCTCGAGACTCTGTCGACAGTGTTTTTTATCTTTAACCATTATCTTTAGCCCTGCATGGGTATTTTTATTCAGCCAGTTTTATGGTTCCAGTTTAACCATTTCTATGGTTCTCATTTAATTCTCAAATCCAAATTTTCACAACAGGGCGACTAACTCTGTACCTGTTATGAATGTAAGAGTTTAAATAAAACCTGGAACTTCTTTTATTCCTAAACTTGTGACTCTCTCTCTCTCTCTTCCTCATACACACACACACACACACACACACACCGTTCCTCAACAGTTATTCATGTTATTCATGTGCAGAAGTTGTTTTAATGTAAACAGACAATTTTATAATGTTGGATTGGACAAATTATAAAATAAACACTTATTGTAAAAGTTTACTGTCCACAGGTAATACTGCAGTACAGTCAGTCAGCACAGGGAGATCCTCCACTCAGGTCTATTTATAACTAACTATTAACACAAAGAAATCTGTAAATAAAATCGATATCGAATCGGAATCGAGAATTGGATCAGATCCTGACCTTGTGAATCGGAATTGGATCGACTCAGGAAATCGGCAACAATACCCAGTCCTAATCAGATTCTTTATTTTTGTTGTCGGGCGAGCTGATGGCGAACCGTTTACTGTATGTTTCCCATTCAGGCCCGTCTGTGCTCTCAAACTGAAAAGACCTTGTTCAGAAATACCAAATAAGATTGCTTGTTACAACAAAATTTACAACTGCAGGGATTTTAGGTATGAGGAAGTGAGTGGGTGAGTGGCTCTGTACTGAACAAGGTTTTTCATACATTTTACTCACTTTGTGACAGAGTCTTTTTTTATTTACCTTGATATGTAAGGATGTAGCGTTCAAACCTCTGTAGTGGTTGTATAGTGTGAAATGCTGCCTGCTCCTACATATACACACACCATAAAGAGACCCCCGTCCTACAGTGGTGCCACAGTATTATCAGTGGTCCTAAGAGAGTTATCAGGGTCCCCAGACTCTCTACATGTCGCAATATATATA
>JBBMFX010000035.1:15593485-15608217 GCA_037832545.1 Rhabdalestes septentrionalis | reverse complement strand
CTCAATCTCGTGAATTTACCAGACTGGTCACGGGTCCGGACAGAACATTCACTCGGTCCGGATCCGGACCGTGGTCCGCCATTTGGTGATGCCTGGTGTAGTGGAACAACTGCTGTAAAGTTCTTTAGAAATAGACTTGACTTGACTTGACTGTCTCTGCGATCAATCATAGAAAGGTTCTGAATGAACATATTCTGGAGAACACGATCACCACCTTGAGAGAAGTCTCACCATTTAAAATGATATAACCTTTTGAGCAAACTTGTACTGACAACGGATCGCTGACCAACTAAATTAGAATAACCTTATTCATACACAACCATTCAAAAGTTAGAATTTTGCAGGTTAATTAATCTGTGCCATCATGTATTCTAAAAGCATTTAGCTTCCAAAAACCGTTTGCTTAGATGGTGCATTGTCCTTGTGGTATGTGTGGTCCTCACTGCTATGTCTGTGAGCGCCCCCTATATGTCACTTTAAACATTGTTGAAGCTAATAGTGCCAAGAAGGACTAAAAAAATCGGACGTTTGCTGTTGGGTTTGGAGGGATTTTTCAAGCTCTGTGTGTGTGTGTGTGTGTGTGTGTTTATGTGAATATATCCCTGAGTGTGTACAAGCATCTTGTAATGCTTTTGAGACCAGCAGTCACAAGTGGCCGCAGCATCGCTGAGTCACTTTATTAAAGTCCAGCGCTCGCCCCTCTTGTCTCCTGCAGACACTGATTGCTCAGCTAAAGGCTAGACCCTGACAGCCCATTTTTCATTTCAGCCGCTCTTTGTTTTTCAGAAGGACAGCTTGCATGTTTAGACGGAGCAACAAGCCCTCAAAGCATTGACAGAATAAAGTCTAGGTGGGGTGGGGAGCTGTGAACACTCTCCTCCAGAGGTCTGAGAAATCACAGAGACAAAAAAGTAGAAGCCCTTGAAGCTCCTTGGATTAGTCAAGGGTACATTGTAGCGTGAACTTCGGAGAACGACACCTTCGGCCATATCCAGGCGCGACGGCGGAGAGGAGGACTGTCTAACCGTCCTTTTACCGGCATCCTCGTTCTTCCATTAAAGCCATTATATTGCAGCATACTCAGCTTCGTCCAGGTACGAATCAGTCGAAGGAAAGGATTTGAGAAGGCGATTCTGAGAAAGACTTGGGCTTGATTTGGAATTCAAGGTGTGGAACTGTATGTGTCAAAATATCACATTTTGCAACACTGAGCAAAGAGAGGGGGAAACTTTTTCTGAATAACAAAAAGGGAAGAGAGTGAGGTCTCAGAGCTGAACCCACCTCTACCTCTCACACTGACACACACTCTCTCACACACACAGACACACTCTGGACACATCGGTGTCTGAGGTACTTTGAAGGGGAGGCTTGTGTTTCTGTGGGACAGGTCCAAAGGTCCCCTAGAGAACACCAATTGGGTTCTACAAAGGCACAGAGAGGAGAGAGGCAAAAAGCATCTAAAACTCCAAACAAACACCAGACACTCTCCTCTCCCAAGAGAGGAGTTACAGCCTGTGCAGAGCCACACGGAATCCAAAATGCATGATATTTTGGGATGTCATGAGTTTCCGAACTAATAATTCTGATACTGAGTTCATTCATTCATAAACTTTTAAACGTTTCTCAAGCTTGATGAAGTCTTGACATAATAAGACTCTGCAGCTTTTGCATATTTGCGAATATCGCCTGTTGCACATGGTCTGGGTTTCTGCACATCCTGTGTTCTCAGGCAGTTAACAGTTGGCTGGTATCTGCACAGTGCAATAACAAGATGCTTCATGGTCAACACATGAACTCCCTTCATTATATGGCCGTGGTATAAACATCACGTTAGCTGTGACGTGCTGTCATAACTTATCATGAAAGATTAACTGTTAATTGTCCTGACAGAAGCTGTTAACTGTTTAATTTAATGGCATGTTTTAAACATATAACATACACTATCATGTAGTGTACATATTTATATTTATATATATATATATATATATATATATTAGGGGTGTGCAGAGCGGCTGCTATTTGTATCTGTATTTGTATTTGTTAAAAGGGAAAATTATTCGTATTTGTATTTGTTTTAGAGTAAAATTCATAATGCAGCGCGCAAACAACGTCAGAATCTCCTCCTGAACTTGAGCGTGTGGTGGGGGAGGGGGAGGGCGGAATATCTAAAAGTGAAAGTGGTCAATCGGTCACACGTGAACACACCACTGCACACAGTGTGAACAGCACGAAATTCTTTCCCTGCATTTAAACTTATTCACCAAGCGAGCGGTGTGCGGGGAGCGGTGTGTGGGAAAGGTACTTACTCAGGGGACCTCAGAGGTTCCTGCAGTCTGGAGGATTGACCCACGACTTTCTGATCGCAGGGCGAGTCCCGAACCACGGGAGTGTGACGGAGGAAGGGGCGTGGCATTCCGATTGCAAATAATTTTTTAAGTATTTGTCCGAATACGGTATTTGTAAAAAAACACGTTATTTGTGCCAATCCAAATACCGTATTTGTATTTGTCTCCACCTCTAATATATATGTGTGTGTGTGTGTATGTATGTATGTATGTATGTATATCTATGTATTTATATAAATATGTATTTGTATTTTAGTGCTGTCAAGCGATGAAAATTTTCGATCTTATGAATTAGATTAGTTTGATTAATCGCATTTAATCGCACATACATACAGATGTTACAAAAAGCAGTTTTTTTACCATTTATTATTACAGGGTTTTTTTTACCATTTATTATTGAATACAAGCAAATAACTTAGACTTCAGTGGCCATGAAATTTTTATCGCTGACTGATCCAAACCTATGAACTAGGTTGCCTTATATGACAGTTGTAAGTTTTGATACACTTCCTCGTTTCTCAAATAAACCCAGCCACCATTATCATCCTATTTCCAGCCCTACACCCATCTGGAGGTCGGGATAGAGAAGCTAATGCTACTGCTATGGCTACTTCCAGCCCAGATTTTCTCCTCTCCTGCTGCCTCTAGCTCGTCCAGCACCTCTCCTACAGACGTTCACCACTGCCACACACTTTCCCGATGGCCGAAGTCTTGAAATAAACAAGTGTTTGTACTTCGTGATCCCTGTCGCCTCGCAGCTGCGCTCCGAATTTGAACCGGCAGACGCGCAAGCGTCTTTTCTAAAAGGAAAATATTCCCCTTCAGAGTCAGAATCGGCAAAAACATTCCCAAGACATCACGGAACAACTTTTTATTAGGCATTTTGGCGTTTTTTTCTTCCAAATCTCACAAGCTTCCTCGAAGGCTGCTTACTCGAAACTTTAAACAGGAAGATGACGTATTTTTGGTCTACATGTCTGCCAACTAGTGGCAGGGCTTAAAGCGTTAACTGCGCTAAAAATATTCACGCATACTTTTTTTCTGTGATTAACTAATCGAATGAATGCGTTAAATCCTTATACACACCACACCACCACACCAACCCATTCACTGAGTGAAGCAGCGGGGATCCAGCAGCCACTATGAAACACAATGTACTTAAAATGTGCTGAACTCGACCTTCATTTACCCCTGAAAATATGGCAAACACCTTCATTTGAATTAAGTGACGATTCATTTGTTAACAGATCCCTTAATCCCTTGAAAGTGGATATAATATATGAGTGTGAAACCCCTTAATCTTAAACATAAGGCAGCTTTTTCAGGAGGTTCGGAAATTTTTCAAAAGTAGAGGAAACATTCAGTAGTTTTACCCCTTAATCACCTTAATCTGTGCACTTTTCATCTTGATTTTCCTTAATTACCAGGTAAAAATTAAGGGGTTTGGTTTCGTAGTGAGCTCAGGCCCCAGGGAGCAGTGGGTGTGGTACCGTGCTCAAGAGCACCTCAGTGGTGCCACTAGCAGTCCTGGGATTCAAACCCAAGGCCTTCTGATTGCAGGGGCAGCTCCCTAACCTCCAGACCAGCAGCTGGCACGAAAGCAGTGAGCTGCTATCAGTGCGGCGCCCGAGGATCTGTGTGTGTGTACTTTTATAAAAATATCAAGGACCGTCTTTTCAGTGCTAAAAGCATTTTGGATCGATGCATAAGGAGCAGCTGCACATCCATGAGTCACAACTTTAACACGAATGCATAAAATCTGTCATGACATCTCAGGACAGCGGACGACATCTGCCAGGACTGTGTAATGTCAATGTAATGCAACAGGGTTCAAGTAAAGTGTAAGATTCATTTAGATCATGCGGCATCTTACCAGCACCTTTACACCAGTATCCCTCCCACCCCTGACGGGGAGGCATCCGTTCAGCTGTGTTGTTTTTTTATAGCAATTGCAGCGTTACAACAGCTCCCGGCTACATGATGCAGCCTGGTTGCGCGGAACGTTATTGTCGAGATAAAAGATCGAGTACCCTGCCGTCTTTTCGGTGCTAAAAGCATCTTGGGACGGCGCATCAGGAATGGCTGCTTATCCGTGATTCACGGCTCCAACATGACTGTCATGCACCATAAACGTAAACATATTTCCCCGGCGCACAATTTGCCGCCTTATGCAAATCCTTCATTCTCCAGCGCGCCTCCTGCGAAACCTGCCCCATTTACCAACAGACCCTAATGTTCCTGATTGTAATTCATTAACAACACATCAAGAGCGCTCCTAATCCAATCCTCGGTCCGACTGAATGAGAGGCGGCATCAACAGAGAGCGCTGCCCTGTGCATGGCAGGATTACTTTCATATGACTAATAATGGCTAATATCGTGCACTAAGACTTCATTACGGTCCCGCAGATTGCGTACAAATCTCACTGTACACTCAAGTGGCCCCAAGCCGCTGTCTGGGACGGGGTGAGATGAAGATAAATTGATGGGAGATGAGAATGCGGTCTGTACTTCTCTCCAGCACACAAATGAAATCCCAGGGCTGATTCCAGCATTCTATAGGAGTCAGGCTTAGCCGTTCCTGCACGTCTCTGGTGGCTCCAGCCGCAGGCCGTTTTCTCTTTTCTTCAGGCTGGTGGGCGCTGAGGGACGTTTCACCCAGACTTTCCGGTTCCAGCACTCATTTTTCACCGCGCTTTTCGGGCCGCAGCTGGGGGGGAGGCAGCATTCGGCCTGGAGAGAGTGTGCTGAGAGAACGAGGTGTGTTTGAGTCGGCTCTCCTCAAAACCACTCTGCAGGTTGGCATCGATCATGCGGACGAGAAATACACACACGCGGAATTGATCAACCCAACTGTTCAGGTCCCCAGAGAGCATGCCAGTGCTCCAGGGATTAATGGCACTTTTATGGAAACAGAGGCTTTTGAATTGAGAGTCAAATCTGAAGGCCTTTTTCTCTGAGCTGCTTCTGAGTGGTGTGTCTGTTCTATTGGACCCTGTTTGCGTGCTGTTACGCTTATTTGTGGTTATTATGTGTTACATTCTTGTACTGTAACTCATTTTTAATGCTCGATGTTCGGTTAAATGACGTGACGCCTAAATATTGTGTCCAGCTGCTGTTTTTCAGTTAAAAGGTTTAAATGTACAAAAAACATACTTTCTATATGTAGTATCTCTCCTATATATGTGCTCACTTAAACTTTTAAAAAAATCAGGAGTTATTTGTAATTATTCTGTAATTTAATGCCAAAACATCAGGTAGTGCGACCATTAATAACAAATCTATTCATTTCAAAATAAAAATCTCATTTATGTAGCTGAAACACTAAAAACTGTTTCAATATGCTTATGTTAATGGTATTTTTAAAACATTTTTATGTATTTTAAAGGATAACTACATTTAATTTGCCGACTGTGATATTTTAGAGCTAATATAAGAGATCGTCATTTACAAAATTCGAAAGAAATGCAAACACTTCTTTCTAAACACTTGATATAACTGACAACTTGTAAAAAAATATTAAGTATGTTTAAAAATGTAATCATTTTTAGATACATTTTGGTCGCATCACATGACCTATTGTTTATAATACGTCATTGACCTGTTCATCTTTTGGAAAGGCTGTAACACGGCTAATCTCCTAATACAGATGTTCGGCTATGCTTTTGGCCACTTTGTCTAATGACTTTGAGCAGCATCCCTTACCCCAAATCTGCAATTGCATGACAGCTGGGATCATCAGATATAAAAGCTCTGACATCATTAACTTTAGGTCAAAACAAAGAGCTCAAGCAGCTGCAGAATTTGGTCGAGCTTCGTTAAGTGTGTCTTATAACCATGAAGTTACACATTAACAACGTATCTATAGAATACATTAAATACTCATTATAACGGTAAAAAAGTGAGGAAACGTAATTTCATAAGTTGCACAGCAATAATCCATTTCTAACATTGAACACACTACTGTTGTTACATTGTTGTTGCATGAATTATTAACGTCTGACTACATGGTAATTAGGGATACTTAATAAAAAAGTGCTACAGACTGGTGCTAGATTTGGATCTGCATGAAATCCAAATGTGATACAAGCCGTAAATTCATGGTGATAAATTGTGAAACCAGTATTTCCTGACATGATTGCATGATTAGCAGAGATGGACCGATCCATATTTTTCCAGTTCTGATCCGATTCCGATACACGACTGCCGATAATGATACAGATTCCGATATAATACTTTTTTTTTCTTTAAGATTAGCATTACTCTTGTTGCTATTGTTCTGTTTGTTAATTCACAGAATAAATAAACACTGAGCACTCAAAAAAAAATACACTGAATACTACAATGAATTTAAAGGCATTCCAAAGGAATTTATTTACACTTCAGAAAAAGGCAGCAGCTGTAAAATCAAAAACACAACAATCTTGCCTGAATCATTTAAATAGTTCAAGTATTCTGTCTTTATTTAGCAGCAACAACAAAAGTGCAAAACTAATCATTTTAAAAGACGTGAATTCAGAGACACGGCACAGGCGATCTCGGTGTAATCTCACCACTTGTTTTCACCAACTTGAATTTAAGGTGGACCAGCCAAGATGCCCAGCTTTAACCTCGTCGTATTTTGAGTGATAGAGAGAGGAGGAGAGGGCAAAACAGACAACAACTGTGAACTCGAGTATGGAGAAAGGGGCTGTCCCAGATCAGATTTATGGATATATCGGAACCCGTTACCGATATCATATTGGATTGGACCCATCTTTAATGATTAGAGGACTCCAATGGACAAACAATGCTTTATCAATTGTCACCATTAGATACATCCACTTCACTTTTATATATATAAATATGTGTTAGAGACACAAGCTGCTGACTTCGAATTTGCACATCACCGTCCCCTCAGATCTTAATTTCTGGGGGGAAATTCTGAGATACATTGAGGAAGTACGGAGGACAAACATTGCAGTGAAGACGAGGTTCAGCAATGTGTAGGCGCCCATGCAGTCCAACAGGGGGCAGTGCCGACAGAAATATATAATGTATCACTCCATCAAAAATGGGGAGGAGTCGGCTCCTGGGGGGTTCTGCCCTGAGGGTAATGAAAAACAGACCTTCCGTCTGACTCTGAAGTGTGTGTGCTCAAAGAAGGCCACAATCTTGAATCACCTTCAGAGAGGGAACTTGGTTTCAGTAACTTGGCTTAGACGTCTGATCAATGTCACGAAAATCCATCAGCAAAGTCGGTCGTGCAGCTGGCGTTTCTGTGAAAAAGACCTTCATCTGAGAAACTGCAGGAACTTCTGCGGGACCAAATGAATTTCCTAGCAGCGACTGCATGTAAACTCCAACCTTCCACCGAAAGAGGGCATGGCACGGAAATGTAGATCATCGCAAAAATACCGAATCACGTGAGGCTGAATTCTTTTCATGAGTGGGTGTAGTTCTTTTGTGAATATTGTCATGGTGCAAACTGCGTTTAAATAGAAAGCCCAGAATAAAAGCCCAAATCAGCATTATATTTTCCTTTCGCTCCAGAAAACTAAGGACCACATTTCACACATTCCCTTTGCTCTCACACCCATGAGCGCGGTCTTTACCATTCCAGCTTCTGCCATTTTTCCTTTTTACTTACAGAAACAGGAATGAAAACTCCAAGTTGCCTTAATTTCACTGCAATACTGGATGACGCCAAACTATTTCACATTCTAAAAGATTTCTCAAATCTTTAATATGACCTTCTTTTATTAGAATTTAAAGACTGTACATTTTATTTACATTAATAATAATACTGGTCTCTGTGCCCCATACTGTCAGTATTACTTAATGTCTGTGAACTGCTAGTACATAAAATCTAAATGGAATTTGATTGTGTTTACTAATCAGTTGTTATGGTTTGCTTTGAGATTAAAAAAGTAGAGTTCCTGATAACACGTTTACATTTGTTCTTATACATTTTTATATAGCAGTTTATGTATGCTTATATGCCCCATTTCATGCAAATTGCATCCGTTTCGTAGGAACACTTATACCTTGTATAGTTTTAGGCAAGACGCCCTTGACAAAATGACCATACTCAAATATATTTCTAGAATTTACTATAACATATTTAATAAATGATTAACTTTTCCCACTTGCTTTAGTGAGCACATCAAAAAAGCCAATATTATTCAGCTGTACTGGAGTTTTTTCCATGTTGAAGACGCCATAAAAACAGAATTTGCCTTCCCTTGCGATGTCTGAGATTTTAAACCGAGAATAAATGAGCCAAACATCCAGTGGCAAAAAAGAAATTAACCCCCAAATGTTATTTATACATTTAAAAATGAATTAATTAATGATGTTTTTTGAAATGTAATGATGTTGGAGTTTAGCTGCAATACCAAAAGAATTTCAGGCCACAAGTGACAGATAAAAAAGAATAAACAGAATCTGAGACGTCCTGCAACAGCCCTATCTGAAGTGACACTGAACGACTGAATGAAAGTTGTCAACAGGGGACTGTCAGATGTGACTGTCAGTCCTTAGTTGTCACATTTCTTAAAGTGAGATAAACTGCAAAAACTCAAAGTGTTGCTTTACAAATACAGAACATTTCTTATAAATAATCTAAATTGTGTTGCCAGGGGAAGAGACTTTGTTGATTACTGTTAATTAGCTCCTCTTTTTCTCTTTTCCCTCAGTTCTCGTTTCATTAAAAATCATAATTAAAAGACATTATTAAAGCCGTCTAGCGCTAAAGGTTAGGTTTGGGTGCGCTTTACTCGTGTTTATTATTATAACCAAGTGTTTTGTGTTCAAGTTTACCAGCTTGTGCTGCAGTGGTGAAAGGGAAAGCCGCCAAATGAGGCCGGCGACTGCCAAAAGAGTGGAGAAGGAAAACGAAACCTGGACTGGTGCTCCACAGTAGACTCCTTTCATGAGCAGCTTCAAAGTAACATTCATGCTTTAGTGGTGTATCCTGTGCAGATCATTATAAATGAGCTAATCAGGCAAAAATGTTTGCATGCATTTTTAATACTGGTTTATACATCCTCCTGCCTTAATGATGGGCTTGGTCCGATCAGGTGAAGGTCACATCGTTCTCCCGAGGCTTTTTCCCACTCGTCCGCTGACCAAGTACATGTTTCAGCTTAAACCCCTTCATTTTACCCCCTAAAATTACCTGAATTTTTACCTTAATTTCCAGGAAATTAAGGAAATGAAAGGGGAAAAGTGCACAGATTAAGGCTGATTAGGGGGCAAAAATACTGAATTTTTCCCTTAAATTTTGCCCCTTAAATAACCGAACTTATTGAATAAATTGTCTTATGTTTGGGATTAATGGGTTTCCCACTCATACTTTAAATCCATTTTTAAGGTAAAATTTAGCAGTCAGTTTACAAATTAATGGCCACTTAATTCAAATTAAGGTGTTTGGTATATTTTCAGGACAGTTAAGCACATTTTAAGGGCATTGTGTTTCATAGTGCATTTGAGCATTTCTCCTCACTATGAAACACACTGTACTTAAAATGTGCTGAACTCTACCTTAATTTACCCCTGAAAATATGGCAAACACCTTAATTTGAATTAAGTGGCCATTAATTTGTAAACTGACTGCATAGTTTTACCTTAAAATAGATTTTTTAATCATTTTTTAAATTCCTTTATAACACCTTAATTTGTGGCCATTCATTTGTAAACTGATCCCTTAATTTTACCGTAAACATGTAAAACTTCAGTGGATTTAAGGTCTGAGTGTCAAACCCCTTAATCCTAAACATAAGGCATTTATTTTCCCAGAAGGTTTGTTTATTTAAGGCAGAAATTTTTAAAAAGTAAGAGAAATACTACTTTAATCACCTTAATCTGTGCACTTCCCTCCTTAATTTTCCTTATTATCTTTGAAACTGAAGCAAAAATGTGTTATTTTAAGGGTAAAATTAAGGGGTTTGGTTCGTAGTGCCTGTTGTACCTCACTGAGAGCTGCGATTGAGATCTGGTCATTTTGCTGTTCAGTGAAAGCATCACTGTTATATTTCTATGATATAATATATTTAATATATGATTAACTTTTCCTACTTCCATTAGTCAACATCGCCATCTGAGCACATCAAAAAAGCCAGTATTATTTAGTTTGACTGTTTTTTCCATGTTGACGTTGCCTTAAAACAGAGTTTTGCCTTCTCTTGTGATGTCTGAGCGTTCAAACCAAAAACAAACGAGCCAAACTTCCCGAGGCGAGAATTTATATATTTGGAGAAATTAATCCCCAAAGGTTATTTATGAATTTTAAATATGAATTAAATATGAATCTTTTTACGACAGTGAAAAATGTAATGATGTTGCAGTTTAATTGAAATACCAAGAGATAATTCTGCACAGTGGGAGTGCCAGAGGTATGTCCTGCTTGATCATGAAGCTCAAGGGTCGGAAAAATTGGACTAAAATGGACAAAAGCTTTTTCAAGGGGGGTGTAAAAATTATTTAAGGCGAACATATTTGCCCGGAATTAGATCATGCAGTTTGTCGAGTGCTATAAATGTGGCATGTCAGAACATCACCATGTCACCACACTCTCACCTCATCCCCCTTTGGGGCTGTTGCTCGGTCTGGTCAGTCCCCCCCCCCCCCCTCCACCCCCCCGCCAGTCAGCTGTTTTTAATGGGGATGGCAATCCATCACACTAAATGTAACGCGAAACATTTCATTGACAGGCAGATTTGGAAAGCTAATTTGTGGCTGGATTCTGACGGGTTTGAGAGGTGATGCAATCTGCCACAATGTTAATCCAGATCCTACACACTGCCTCGTGTCTTTGGTTTAGAACATTTATTTGGGGTGCAATGATATAAATTCGCTAGGCACAGCCTTGTCGCTTTACACCACATTTGGACTCTAGATTAAGTTTCACACAGATTTTTTCCGAGCCAGCCTCTAGTGGAGTCTAGTGTAGTTCAGGGGTATTCAGTTCAAAGTAACTGAGGTCCAGTTATTAAATTTCATCCACGTAGAAGGTCCAAACTGATGTCCATCTTCTGTCTTAAAGCCTTCCCATATGTCGACATTTTCATACGGTTTCCACAAGATTTACTGTTCATTTCCAATGTGCTAACTCTTTTACTATAAATAAATGTACTCCCAGGCAAATCTATTCAAAAAATATATTAATTATCAATCAAAACATGCTGTACACGGGTTTGGGTCATTACATATGTGTAGTGGGTTGGGGGTGGGGACCGTTTGGATCCTGACAGATGCGTTTGGATCTCCTGACGGGTCAGTTTGGATCTCCTGATTGGTCGGTTTGGATCTCCTGACGGGTCGGTTTTGATCACCTGACCGGTCAGTTTGGATCTCCTGATTGGTCGGTTTGGATTCTGACGGGTCGATTTGGATCTCCTGATGGGTCGGTTTGGATCCTGATGGGTCAGTTTGGATCTCCTGATTTGTCGGTTTGGATCTCCTGGTTGGTCGGTTTGGGTCTCCTGATGTGTTGGTTTGGACTCTGATGGGTCAGTTTGGATCTCCTGATTGGTCGGTTTGGATCTCCTGATTGGTAGGTGTGGATCTCCTGATTGGTAGGTGTGGATCTCCTGATTGGTTGGTGTGGATCTCCTGATTGGTCGGTTTGGATCTCCCGATGGGTTGTTTTGGATCTCCTGATTGGTCGGTTTGGATCTCCTGATTGGTAGGTGTGGATCTCATGATTGGTAGGTGTGGATCTCCTGATTGGTCGGTTTGGATTTCCTGATCTCCTACTACAGGTGATGATAAACTAAGATCCGTTTGGAGCTGAGAGAACCGGCTCTTCTTTGGGAGCCGAGCCAGAAGAGCCGAACTTCCCATCACTAGTAAAGTAACGAGTGAAGCTGTTGTCGTAGTACATGGAACAGCAGCGCCCCCTGTCTACAGACACTGTCCAGAACAAGGCTCCATCAAAATTACTTAATCTCCTGCATTGGACAGAACCAGCACTCTGATCTGGATCCCGACCCAGGTCTGATATTTGGTGATGCCTGCTATACACCAAAATTGGACAATATATTAAGTTTCACATATATTTTTTGGTTATAATTTAGGTATACTTTAGTTGATATCAACATACAGTGTAACAGTAGCTGACACTTTTAGTATTTTATTAGCTCTAGCTACTTAGCTATTTGTAATAGTACATCAATTTAAAAATGTGATTGTTCCAAACTGGAGGAGCATATAAAGACTGCTTTAAGGAGGTGACACCTTCGTTTCTCCCCTCATAGTACCAGGCGTGTTTATTGCATGACTGATAAATGGGCTATGGGTATTAGATTGGGCATGAAATTCTTTGGTGTGCATCGTGGGAACTCGCGCCTTCCAGTCTCCGGTGTCTCCAGCAGAGGATTGTGATGAAGCAGGCGTGTGTATCAGGAACACGGGGGCTCTGGGGCGTGCATACTGAGGAGCGCGGGGATGGCACGTCGTCTGAGACGATGGGTGAGATGGAGTCATCTCGGAGACAGAAGCCTTTTAAATGAACCTGCCAGCCCCTCGATGCCTCACTCACCCTGGGAACCATTCAGGATGAGCAGAATGGGTGTTGTGAGAAGACGAGAGGAGCTGTCAGGACCTGGAGAGGCTGCTGGTGATGGCGGGAGGGGGAGCCATGGCAGCCTGTGTAAAGTGTCAGACGGCGGGGAGCAGCTGCGGGGCAGAGTGAAGGCCTGTATTGTGCCCCGACAGGTAACGTGACATAAGCTGGGAGGAGGAGAAAGGTAGCTGCAACATCCAGACTCGGCTAACTTGGAGCTGAGGAACCGGGGACTGGCTCTGCATGGCTTGAGGTACCGACGCTGCAACTAAACCACGTCAATACCTGAGAATGCAGAAGCGAGGATTCAAAGCATTTGTCATATGGACAGAAGAAATTTCATTTCTCTGTGCAATGAGATTCTTTCTTTGCTGTCCACACACAAATGCCGAGTTAGGTAAAGAGTTAATAAATAAATACAATTTTTTTTTTTAAGTAACAATTATTTATACATATATATATATATATATATATACATATTAGGGGTGGGGCCGAAAGGCACAAATTTTACGAATACTGTATTCTGACAAATACTTTTAAAAAAAAATTGTATTCAGGAACCCTAAAGTGCAAAATTACCGTATTCTCTACACTATTGTTCTTAAGTTTCATTATTTTGTAGTTATTGTTAATGGTTTTTTTTATTCCACATTTTTCCCTGAGGCCATGTGAGTAAATCTGACACACATAGACCCTGCCCTGTTGAGCTTATGTTCACTTTATTGACCAGTTAATCAAGGGCCAAGTATTGATCTTCTTCTACTGTATCAAATTCAAAATTCTTCCTCTCATTTTCAAATCTATAAATGGCTTAGCTCCCACCTATCTCTGTAATCTGCTCGCCCCCTACATTCCGACTCGTTCACTACGTTCCTCCGATTCTGGTTTTTTTGTTGTCCCTCGGTTCCGTCTCTCCTCAATGGGTGGAAGATCGTTTAGTGTTATTGCTCCCAAACTTTGGAACTCTCTACCACTCTCTCTCCGTTCTTTTAACAACATCAGCGAATTCAAATCTTCACTCAAAACTCACTTGTTCTCCGAATGTTACACCTGATCCCATCTGCCCTCTGCATGTACTCTTTATTTGTTTGTTGACTGTTTTGACTTATTTTTAATGTAAAGTGTACTCTTTGTTTGTTTGTTGGCTGTTTTTGACTCATTGTATATGTAAAGTGTCCTTGAGCACTGGAAAGGGGCTTTATAAATAAAAATGATTATTATTATTAGTAGTAGTATTATCATTATTATTATTAATATTATTATTATTATTATTATTATTGTTTGTGTGTGTGCGTGTGAGAGAGAGAGAGAGAGAGAGAGAGAGAGAGAGAGAGAGAGAGAAGACACACAGTAGACTGATTTAAATACACCGAAGCTTGGGTCAGTTATGAAAAAAAGTGTGTTTCACTAGTTCTTGTTGTTTAATTAAAAGCAATCAGTCTGTGAACGCAGCTATAGGCACCCTCACCTGTCCTTAACCATAAATGGCCGGGTAAGAGCTGGCACGCTTAGGCCCCCTGGTGGTGCAGAGGTCAAACACAGCCTCTACATCGGAAAATGAAATCTATTGGGCCATGAAACCAATTGTTTGTCTACACTGGTTTTCTAGCGAAATGTATCTAGTTGCTGATGGCTCTCAGACCATTTTAGTTGACACTAGGGCATTAACGACTTCAGATTTTGTAGAACGCCGGTTCTGTTTCTGTACTTTATCTCTGACTTGCAGGTTCTGCAGGTCTCCGTGCAGAACGCAGATTCTTCTCCTGTACTTGAACTCCGACTTGCAAGTTCTGCAGGTCTACCTGCAGAACGCCGGTTCTGTTTCTGTACTTTCTCTCCCAC
>JBBMFX010000035.1:15578351-15589075 GCA_037832545.1 Rhabdalestes septentrionalis | reverse complement strand
ACACACACACACACACACACACACACACACACACACACACACACACACACACACACACACACACACACACATATGCGTTTCACAGCCTTCCCTCATATTGTCATTTGACCCAGGTGCACAAAAGGTCAAAAGTGCTGCAGAAATGTAGGATATCTATACATTTGGGCACTTCTCACACACAGCATGCTGCACAGCATATGTATGTGTGCATATGTGCATGAATTAAAGAGTGTTTTGGTACATCAAGGCCCAGGAATAGCCCTAACATATGTGACGAGGCTGCAGTGAGATAGATGAGGCCAGCAGGTGCTGGACCAGAGTCTGGAGGGCTGACCTGCAGCGTGAGGGCGGGTCCAGGGGACGGGGATCGATACGAAGGCGCATCAAGGACAACCGGCCTGAACTCGCCGGAGACCTCGAGTTCAGTGTCTAGTTTATGGGAGCAATACACCAACAGCACCTCAAGATTCCTCCGCTTTTTACTCACTGCAATTTGGTACAAGTGATTCGTCACTCATTGTTCTTTGGGTCAATTACATAGCCTCATGTATAAAAAATGTCATATGGTGCGACTACAATTGATCTCAAAATGAATTTTTTTTACATACTTAATATATTTTTTTTACAAGTTCTCAGTAATATCAAGTGTTTAGAAACAAGTGTTTGCATTTCTTTTCATTTCTTTGCATTTTCTCTTATATTAGCCATGTAATATCACAGTCGCCAAATGAACCGACTCACTTTTCCTGTAAAATATATTAAGCTGAAAAAGTGTTTTAAAAATACCATTAACTTAAGTATATTGAATCAAATGTTAATGTTTCAGCTACAGAAATTGGATATTTTATTTAGAATTTAATAAAGTTATTGTTATTATTGGTCGCACCACATGATATATTGATATTAAGTTACAGGAAAATGACAAATAACTCCTGATTTTGTTGAAAGTTGAAGTGAGTACATATATGGGAGAGATACAAATAGAAAGTATGTTTTTGTATATTTAAACCTTTTTTAACTAAAAAAAAACAGCCAGACAGAATATTTGGGTGTCACGTCTTTGAACCCTTTAAAGCCAATTGAGAAATTCTGTCAAGTGTGAGTTTTAAACATTTGTATCATGCCTTGAGCCGTGTTTCCATAAAGATGAGGATTTTATCAACACTGGAACTGTTGAGATGTTATTAAACAGTTTCAGTATAAAAAATAAACCAACTGACCTATTCAGTATGTTTGCCAGGAAATCAACTGGTTATAGGAACAGCTCCAACCTCTGATCCAGGGTACTCACAATTTAGCAAGCTAATAACTAGGAAATAAAAAAGTATATATTTTCCAGCAAAGAGAACTTTTACGGCTGCGAAAAAGCAGACAGAAATCTGTGCTGCCTTCTTGTTCACTAGCTTCTCTCTTCTTGAATTTTTCATCTAACCTCAAATGCTTAAACATAAGTCATATAGTACTAAGACTACTACTAAAGTACTACTAAAGTTACAAAAGGGAATACATTTTAAAGTGATTTAAAAGGGAATTAAAAAAAATGCGAGGAGCACAAAAATAAAGAGGAGCTTGGAAAGCAGGTCAGGTCTGACGTTCCCTATCATGTGTTTCTTGGTGGTGTGCCTTCAGATTGTGAGGCTTGTGATATTTTTCCCACCGATTTTGCACCCACACTGGGTGCCGCGTGTTTTATTTTCAGTTGTAAGAGATGAAACATGTTCAAAAGTCTGCTCTCTTTCTCCTTCCAAACATGTTGCCATGGTTTAACCAAGTTATTGATAACCAGTGGGTATCAACCAGTCAGTATCAAATCATTCATGTCCTGCACATCAGGTCAAGTCTAAAAAGTGTTCCTTCTCATTTCAGTCATATAAATAGAAGAGAACTTATACAACACAAAGAATGTCCGTCTCAGATAGTTTCAGCTTATTATTTGGCATTTTTATTTCGTTATGGTCTTGTCTGAACTGTCAGTAGGACCAATGACTAAGGGTGTTTTCACACATACCTTGTTTAGTTGGGACAAATCGCACTTGAGTTCGTTTTCCAGTTGGTGCAGTTCATTTGGGCAGGTGAGAATGCAACAATCGCAGCCGAGATCGCACCAAAAGTGGACTAAAAAGCATCCCGAGACCTCCTTGAAGAGGCGGACTCTCCTTGAAGTGGCGGTCTCTCCTTGAAGAGGCGGTCTCTCCTTAAAGAGGTGGTCTCTCTTTGTAGAGGTGGTCTCTCACTGAAGAGGTGGTCTCTCCTTGAAGTGGCGGTCTCTCCTTGAAGAGGTGGTCTCTCTTTGTAGAGGTGGTCTCTCCCTGAAGAGGTGGTCTCTCCCTGAAGAGGTGGTCTCTTCTTGAAGAGGCAGACTCTCCTTGAAGTGGCGGTCTCTCCTTGAAGAGGCAGTCTCTACTTAAAGTGGTGGTCTCTCTTTGTAGAGGTGGTCCCTCTTTGAAGAGGTGGTCTCTCCTTGAAGTGGTTGTCTCTCCTTGAAGATGCGTTCCCTACTTAAAGAGGTGGTCTCTCTTTGTAGAGGTGGTCTCTCCCTGAAGAGGTGGTCTCTCCTTGAAGAGGCGGTCTCTCCTTGAAGAGGTGGTCTCTCCTTGAAGAGGTGGTCTCTCCCTGAAGAGGTGGTCTCTCCTTGAAGTGGTGGTCTCTCCTTGAAGAGGTGGTCCCTACTTAAAGAGGTGGTCTCTCTTTGTAGAGGTGGTCTCTCCCTGAAGAGGTTGTCTCTTCTTGAATATGCGGTCTCTCTTTGTAGAGGTGGTCTCTCCCTGAAGAGGTGGTCTCTTCTTGAAGAGGCGGTCTCTCCTTGAAGAGGTGGTCTCTCCTTGAAGAGGTGGTCTCTCCTTGAACAGGCAGTCTCTCCTTGAAGAAGCGGTCTCTTCTTGAAGAGGCAGTCCCTCTTTGAAGAGGTGGTCCCTCCTTGAAGAAGCGGTCTCTCCTTGAAGAGGCGGTCTCTCCTTGAAGAGGTGGTCTCTTCTTGAAGAAGCGGTCTCTCCTTGAAGAGGCGGTCTCTCCTTGAAGAGGTGGTCTCTTCTTGAAGAGGTGGTCTCTCCTTGAACAGGCGGTCTCTTCTTGAAGAGGCGGTCCCTCTTTGAAGAGGCGGTCTCTCCTTGAAGAAGCGGTCTTTTCTTGAAGAGGCTGTCTCTCTTTGAAGAGGTGGTCTCTCCTTGAAGAGGCGGTTTCTCCTTGAAGAGGCGGTCTCTCCTTGAAGAGGCGGTCTCTCCTTGTAGAGGCGGTCTCTCTTTGTAGAGGCGGTCTCTCCTTGTAGAGGCGGTCCCTCCTTGTAGAGGCGGTCTCTCCTTGGAGAGGCGGCCTCTCATGGAACCCTGTGAAAGACGGTTTAAAAAATCCATCCATCAGTGAGGGGTCCAGGTTGGTTTTGCCATGTGAGGACATTAAAGCTGTTCTGGATGCTCAACATCTTTCTACGTTACTTTGCTTTTTCCTTTTAAACTTCCTTTTTATGTAATTATGGGCTCGCATTTAAATCGTATAGCAAAACAAAGATAAAAGCCTAACATGTTTAAGGGTGGTGCAACATTACCTATTAAAAAATGATCTTTTGTTCCGCAATGTGCTTTTATCATTTCAAACACCAGATAAATGAGAACCAAGTAGCTGTTGATGTTCTTAACTCTATTTTTATTTTTGTCTTTTCCGTCTAGATGACAACAGAAGCCATCCTGCGTCTGAGCACTGATCCCGTCCTCCCCTTCTACCCTCTGGACATAGCGCTGGACATTCAAAATAAACTCAAAGGTAGTCACTTCCGAAGTCTTCAGTGTCTCTTGCTACGTGATTTTGACATAAAAGTACTCTAAACGTATCATGGCAGGTGTCATGCTGTTGGAAACTGTTATTATATGGAAATCCGCCATGGCATGTTTATGGCACAACTGTCTCAACGTTATGTAGCAATTTTATTTAACAAGTAAAATCTTAGCCCGGGAGATCAGCATGTATCTCTAATTTAGTTTTACAGTATATATGTTTTGACTACTTATGCATTGGGCTAACTTTATATAATATAAGGTTGCAGCCATCAGTCTGTAATTGCAAGAGCAAATTTCCAAAACTCACTCAGTCCAAAAGCTTTTTTGGGGGGAAAAGCATATTTTACTGGTTTTACCAATTGGAAAGCAATTCTTAGAGGAAATATATATATTTTTTTTATTTCCTGCACATTTTAGTTTGGGCGAATGTTAAATATATAATGTAAACCATTTTTAAGTAAATCGATATTCATTGTCACAAAATGATGAGTTTAATATTTATATCCAACTACACGACACAGCCGAGAGTTGGTGACTGTTTATGATCCACTGCCTGGGAGACCTGGTCAGTTAGTTCCACTCTTAAGTTTCTGGGTGAGTAAGTTCCACTGGACTGAGTGAGTTTTGGAAATTCTCCTAATCTTGTACCGTGTATTATGCTGAGTTTTGGTTTTAGTAAAGGCCAAACAGATTTCACTGCACAGTATTTAATCACTTGTAAAACATTACCAAATACCTAATTGGAAAAAAAACAAACCCACAGAGAGAGCACTGGCAATTCAACAATGAACAAATTATATAATCAAACATTACGGATAAAGAAATAGGCAAGTCTCATGTAGTGGGATAATTAAAAATATTCATTATCTCATGCAAACTGGCAACAAGGGTGTATTTTTAAACGAGTTACTGAATAACAGTGACAGCTCTCATGTATGTGGGTAGAATTTGAGTCTTAGACAGAGTGGCAGTCATTACTGGCCAGCACTAATTTGTGATTCCATCCAGAATGCAAAACATAGATCATTTTATCATCAGTCCCTCGCCAGAACGAAGCACAGTTGCCATAGGGACTGGCCGGATCCCGAGCCCTCGGCGTGCTGTGTGTCTTTGATGAAGCGTAAGGGTTATAACTCACAGCGCCAGTGTCTGTAAGTGGCAGAGGTCCCTCTTGTCTCCTCGGGCTGTCTCCTCGGGCTGAGAAGGCCGTGGGATTTCATGAGATTCGGTGCATATCAGTTGCCTTATGGTGCCTAATGAGGTGGCAGCCGGACGACTTTGTTTTTTTGCATTGGTGCGATTCCAATGAGGGTGAGGAGTCCCTCCCAGCCTGCACCGCTGCAAACGAGCAGGGTTATCAGATTTAATTGCCTTTACTCCTGATCGTTTCTGCAAAAAAGGGAGCCCTAAATTGACCTGGGCCGGAAAGAGTTAGAAAATCAAAAGTGAGACGCAGGTTTAATGGTAATACAGCTTCATCAGGAGAAACCCGAGCTGCCGGCGAGCTCCAGCCAGCCTTTCATCTGCGAGTGCCCTGCTGCATTTTTAGAGACTCCAGCGCCGAGAGAGAATTTCTGCAGCTTCCAATAACATTAAATTATTATGCGGAGGCCCTCAGGTATCCGTTACTGTCACCTCTCATTCTGCCGAGAGAGTAACAGAGAGTGAGGGCTCCCCCCCGAGTCCGCCGTTCTTCCTCACAGTCTGCCGCCATGTGTGCCTTTGACGTTAAATATTCATGCAGACATGGAGCAGGACAGGTGAGGTGCATAATTGCCACATAATCCTGTCTCATGAAGACAGCCTGCGAAGCCATAAAGCTGTACAGTATTAATATATCATCACCCCCCCCCCAACACACACACACACACAAACACACACACATGCATACACACATGCACAAACATGCACAGACACGGATGCAGCTGCTCGGAGATACGAGAGTGAGGTGACAGGAGTCATGCAATGTGTGCAAAAATGCAATATCGCCTTCGCAATGTTTCCGAGCATGAAATGTCGTCAGTCGTATATGAATCTCGCTTCTTGTCTGGAGTCATAAAACGACATGATATTTGCATAATTCTTTCATGACGACTGACATAAATCTCCAAAAACATTTCTACATGCTTATTCCAGGAGTTGCCATGAAGGGTACGTTCTCAATTTTTGTGCTATTTCCCCTTAGAAGGTTTTTTGACGACTGATGATAGTTGGAATAAATGTCTGTGCTGGTTTATGTCTGTTTCATGAAAAGCTTATGTAGGTGTCAGGTAGCCTTAAACATACTGACCCTCAGTGACATACTTCTATAACGTTATCAGATTAACTGAAGCACTGTAGGCGTTGAGCTGCTAGCGAGCAATGAGGGCCAAAGGAAGAGAAGTGGGAACCCCTGCAGCCACAGGAGAAAAAAATGTAACAAAAACATCCAGCTAAATAACTTTGACTTCACCGTGTATCATCTTATGTCAGTCATGTTTCTAGAGGCGTCTGAATGTGTATCCAAATCATAAGACTTTTACATGTAATACACAACACAAAAGTTACAGTGTTGCTTTCTTATTGCAGTCAGACCTGGTTTAGCATTAAAACTAGCCTTCATTTTGTTCTTCATTTTGGTCAGTCTGCATTCCTGCCCAAAGTGCTGGATTTTAAGAAGGAATTTTAATGTTAATTTTGATAGAGACCTTGTCATCTGCAGATGTATCGTCATTCTCCAAGAACCTGGCACATTCTTTTCATCAGAAGTCAGCCTTCATTTTTTATTGTTTTATTGGGAGCACCTGAAAACAATCATTTCAGATTTGACATCTAAGTGCCAATGGTTTGGTATTTAAATGGCCCTCATTTATTGGGCCATGGGCGTCCTTAGTGGTGTATTCGATCAGTTTGCAGGCTGTCGCAAGTCCGCCTCTGGCTGCAAGTTGTATGTTGTGATCACAGATCTTATCAAACATCATGATGACAACTAACTAGCAACAGAACAATTTTATATTATAATCCGTCCGTTTATTGCAACACATGACAGCTGTTGTAGCAACATATTTTTGCTGTCTGGCGGAAACTTCGTAACTCTTTTGGTCTTTGTTTTTTTTTTTTTTCATAGATCGATACTATTGGTCAGTTTCCATTGTGGGTCTGTAAAACTTAGAAATTATTAACCAATGAAAGTGTTACAAATAGTTAAAAAGTTTTGATGACACAGAATTAATTTATTTAGAATATACATATTGTTTTTTTAGTTTCCTGAAAAATAGCCGTTTTGGACATACGAGGTTTCGACTCGACGATATGAAACACGTTCGTAGCGCTTACGTCAAATAACTGAGTTAATTTGACTTGTTTGCTTGCCTATAAACACACCAAATATGTGAAACTGCATTTGATGTGAGGGGAAAGCTGTGTAATTCTTAATCATTTGAAGATTGCGAATTGAATGATTCAAGAAGAAATGTGATGCACAGGAATCGCTAAGGGTCGGTTCCTTAAAATCATCCTTAAATCATGGAGCCCCGGCGATGCAGCCGTGAGTTACTTCACATCAATCCTTTTTTCATTATACGCCCAGCGGTCATGCTTCCTTAGCCAGGACTGAGGTGTCTATACTGCCTGATGCCGTGATTGAGATGGAGCGGCCGCCTCGCTGAGCCCTTGCCTTTAGCGCGAGACCTCAAACAGGTTGAATTAAATGCACCAGAGCTTTTGTTAAAAATAAATATGTGGGATGGAAAGCATGACTGATAAATAATTCCAGGCAGCTGGGCTGTCTCCATCTCCCTCGCACTTCAGATATGACTGCCGGCCGCTACGGCTGATCAAATGGTTCATGAAATAGTAGTATTTATGAGCAGATCAATGAACTGTGCTCGATTAAATTGTACATACGGGCGCTTGTTGTGTTGGAGAGCGCCGTCAGCTGAAAGAGACGTATGCACCATGTAGATGCAGCATAAGTGGCCATTTCTTGGAATATTCCAGTGGCCTTCAACCTATTTTCTTCACGTTAAGGTTTGCAAATGAATTATAAGTGTACATTTTTACCAAATAGCTGACTAAGTAGTCAGTAAGAAAGACAGAATAAAGATATTTTATTGATTATCCGAGTCTGTAAGATCTTTTATTTTGGGAAAAAAACACTCGTCCCGGTCATGTGATGCAGTACATTAAAAATTTAGCCCACAGGCGAGCTAAAAAGAATAAAAAATAACAATGCACTTTGTTTTTATTTGTGTCTATACTGGTCCGTGAAAATATTGTTTTCTATGAATCTGGTCCACGGCCCAAGGGAGGTTGGCGCTAGATTACTGTAGTTTGCTACTATTTTGTATTTTTTACTCATTATCCATGCACTAACTGTAGAGTATTACAGTGATGATGATTTGATAAGTGCCATTTATTGCATAGAGGTTTAGCATGAGAAGTTATTAGTACTTATTATGACATTTTTCCTCCAGAGTGGGGCTTTGTGGGGAATCTAGACCTGGAGCTTTACTGGCCACTCGTCCTCGTCTCCTCACATTCAGCTCCCTCACTGAGCTCAAGGCTTTTTAATCATTCAAGACTCTACTCCTCAGTTACCTCTTTCTGTGGGAAGTGATGATCTTCACTTCTAATTCAGCTGTTAAACACGTTGATCATATTTCATATTACTGGAGCGAACACAACAACAAAAGGATAATAGTATCTATGGTAGCTAGTTACGTCTTAATCATGCGTTTGTCGAGTAATTTGCGGTGAAATGTAAAAGCAAATTGAGGCACATTGTCAGAAATTGTCAGTGTATAAGATAGCTCTGAGCACGGCGAGGTAAAATGTATTTAATGGGTAATTAGGAGTTAATGATAAATTAAACAATTAATAGTATGGTAAGATTACTATGTACCCACAGATGCAAGTGTATTCAAATGGGTTTTCCGCTTTTATACTAAGTATCGATGGGACATCTGGTGGCCTGGTAGTTAGGGAGTTGCCCCTTCAATCAGAAGGTCAGGGGTTCAAATCCCAGGACTGGCAGTAACACCACTGAGGTACCCTTGAGCAAGGTAGTGTCCCCACACACCGCTCCCCAAGGGCCGTGTTCCTGACTGCCTGCTGCTTCACTTGATGAATGTGTTTAATGCAGAAACGTTTGTTTGTTCTCACTTTGAGATATTTTGCGTCCCCAAGTGACTTAAAGTGCCACTTAAAACAAATTAGTACAATCAGTAAGTACAGAAATACACGTTGGAGCGGTCCTGCTACTACAGAGGTGTCAGATTCGTACGGGAAGAAATTGAGGTTTGGGTTTCGTGTTTATAAACAAACCCACCAAAGTGGATGAAACAAGACACTTTTTGTTTATTGTAGATCAGGGATACCTTTTTTTGGTCTTAAAGAAAAGAACGCGACTGGTCCCAACCGCTCATAGACGTCATTTTCCAAGCATGTGTCAGACTCAGGTCGATGGTCAGCATACTGGTGGTGCCAAACTCTGAGTAGTTGAAACATTCGCTGCGGTAAAACGTTTCCTCCGATTACTTTAATGCAATCAACTCCGTACACCACTGATCACCATCACGGTGATTCATATGAATCAGAACCAGAAATCTTTGTTTATCCCGAAGGAAATTGTTTGTGGTGACCGCCACGCCACACAGACAGACACGAGAGGCCAGAATAATGTAAATATATAACGTACTATACTAGGATAAATAAAGTCTAATACTAGTCTAAATAAAATGTAATAAAAATAAACCCATAAAAAATAAAGAAAAACAAAGATTTGCTGAGAGAAGAAAAAAAATACAAAAAATGAAAACAGAGATTGCACATGTTAAATTAGTAACGCCATCTAGAGGACAGTATTGATATTGCACATAATATTGTGATGGTGATGCAGTGATTAATGCTGTGTGGAGGAAAGTGTTGCACGTGACATTTGAGACCTAGTAAGAACATTATATAGTATTGCCCATAGAATGTTGCACATCACGATGTTATGCATCTTATACTGAAGTAATAAAAAACAATCTCACAGACGCTGAGATTAGAAATAGTTTCATGCCAAACTAATAGATCCTCCCAAAGCCCACGTGCCACACTCCGGGCCGCGCTGTCCTAGATGAAAAAAACATTCCCCCCAGAGAACCCCCCCCACACACACACACACACACACACACACACTCCCTCAGCACTGGAATATTCCTTTAAGTAAAAATATGCGGTGCATGGAGCGCATAAAGAATCGGCGCACGTGAAGCTGGCGCTCATGCACGTGAAGCGGAAAGCGCAGGTGTGCGCCGGGATGAAAAGGTGCGGAGCAAGATAACCGTACCCTTGCCGGAATGAAAGGACATTTGCACGCTCAGATCTTCTAATAATGCTTTAAATAAAGCTTGCATTAGCATGTGCATGTGCGTCCGTACAGCTGTCGAAGCTGTGTCTTTTGCTGTAGCTTTATTTTGGGGGGGGGGTCTCCTGCGCGTCCTTGGTTGGAGGTCCTCCGTGCGTCTGGTTTCGGATCGGGCCTGTATGTGATATGTTGAGTTTTCTCTTCCATTTGTTTAGCGCTTAAGCTCTAACTCGCACCAGCACCACCGTCCCTCCACGTCCCTCCGTGTCAGGACGGGTGATAGATTACAGAGATCCCTCCACATATTTCATAAGCGCCACTCTCCCCGAAGAGAGAGAGAGAGAGGGGGACATGGAGGTTTGTGGGGGGGGGGGAAGGGACGGCTTCTTTTCTGCTATATTTATCCCTGGTTTCTCTCTCTCTCCTCCGAAGAGTCGCGCCGAGCGCATATTCTCCAGCGGCTGGCAGGCAGGCATGCTGCTCACGGCGCCCCAACCTCTCCAGCATCGCGCTCATTTTCACACTCTCTCTCTCTCTCTCTCTCACTCTCTCTCTCTTTCTCTCTCTCTCTCTCTCTCTCTCACTCTCTCTCTTTCTCTCTCTCTCTCTCACCCACTCTCTCT
>JBBMFX010000035.1:15555473-15568040 GCA_037832545.1 Rhabdalestes septentrionalis | reverse complement strand
GTGCCAAAGAAGAGCCGGTTCTCTCAGCTCCACACGGCTCTCAGTTCATCATCACCTGTAGAACCAGATTTTACACTCACCTGGAGGACAGGAACGTGATAATGAACCCTTGGATCGTTTTATATTGCAGTGAATGGATTTAACCCTTTCATGCATGGTGTACACTACAGTGGACAGTTGTGTATCTCTGTCAAAATTAATAATTTTGATACAAAAAATCTATTTCACATGTCTTAGTTCTTGTTTGTGGGCAAAACTAACATGGGGAAAAAATCCACCTCAGTGATTTAATAATTAATGTATGAAAAGGTTAATATGTTTATTGTTGTCTGTTTTGTTTTTTATTCTGATGTGTGTGATTGACAGTTCAGGCTCACACTGAGAGTTTCCTGCCATGTCGGTCTTCAACTAATCTGAATCTAAATCAAAAAAATTACTTTTATAGGATTATTTTCCTCCTCGCCCTACACCACAGTAACAGAAATATTTACTGAATGTTTTTATACTTCTGGTTTTCAGTAGCAGCTTATTAAAAATACACAGTTCAGATGTTTCATGTGGCCCCCTGTAGGGATTAATTGCCCTGCCCTGTTCTAGAGTGATTGAGGGGATGTGATGTTACAGGTCTTCCGGTAACGATCGCCCGTGCAGGACTGATTCCCTTCCTGGTGTCCTTCCTCACCGGCTTCTTTATGCAGGTAAGAAAGTCCTGGAACATTCCTGAGAGAAATTCAGTTGTTAGTGGCACACTCAATGCAACAGAGGATTGAAAGGTTATAAAACAGCAAATAAAAAATAGTTCATTACAATCACAAGACCATATTTATAACTAAATATCTGCAACACCCCCCAATTCTCTTCATCTGCATGTGGGGAGTTGGAGGAAAACACGGAGCGGATTTCCAATGGTGTGTATTCTTCTATCCATTGAGCGGGGTGGATTCTTTCACCAAATATTCAAGATTCAACAGGGGTTTCCAAACACCCCCAACCTTAAAAGGAGGAGATTTGCATGCAAGCAGCAACCCCGCCGAACCATACACGGGCTAAAACCACGCCCACACACTCAAACCCCGCCCCCACGCATCCCCCTCACATTAAAAATGCTTCCGACGTTCCTGTGTAACCCTGACACTGCTGTGTGTGAGACTGTGTGCTCTTATTAAAGTGACATAAGTGCAATAAGATCAAAAACAAATGCTATAATATAAGATGTTGAGGGGATGAGATTAACATTCAGTAACAATTCAGTCAATTCACAGATTAAAGCAGTTGAGTCGTATTGCGCAAATCTGATTAGATAGAAAGTGACACGGGAACTTATAGTTATACAGACTCAGTGGCACCGGTATTTGGTATGTCCCATTATTGTCGCACCATTAAAGTGTAATGCATTAATTATCCTCAATGAAAAATCCATCAGTCTTCAAACAGGGCGTGTGAATAGAGGCTGCACACCTTCGTTTTTATTCCATCTTCTCAAATTAAGTCTTCTTCACATCCTAATGGACTCTTGGTAACACGGCAGTTGTCTGGTTTGGAGAAATGAATTATTAAGCATCAGAAGAAGCAGCAGGTCTCTGAATTGCGCGACTGTTTGCGTGACAGGCTGGTTTAAAATCTCCAGCTCTGTTTTCTTTTCTCCAGGTTCTGCTCATATACCTGTTTGTGGATTTGCTGCAGCGATGCCGGGTCGCACAGATGGAGTCTCTAAAGGTGAGAACGGATCTTCACCTCCTCAACTGAAACTTTGCCCCCCTGATGCATTAGTGATGACGGACTCTGAAATAATAATAGTTAAACAGTATCTTTGTTTTCCGAGGGCAGTGTGTGGAGACGGAGCGGATCCTGATGCAGAACGTCAGCCTGGAGGAGACGACTGCGCCCGACACGGAGGAGGGGGAAGAAGGTGAAGAGGTGGAGGATGCAGGTACGCCTTGAAAATACTACTCTTGATACATCGTGGCATCATCTCAGTCTCAGTGAGTTTAGGAAGTTCTTTTGTGGTGTTAAATCGAGTTATAACACTAATACTAGTCATTGCTTTTGGAAGTAAAGAGGAAGTTCTTAAGGTAAATGCATACCTTGACTCAAGGGGTCAAACGACTACAATTCTGGAGTCAAAGCAGTAACTAAATCAGCATAGTACCATCTCAAAAACATTGCAAGAATTGTCCTTGCCATTATCACAAGCAGGGTGGATTATTGTAATGGTCTCCCCTAGGGCTGGGCAATTAATCGAAAAGCAATCTAAACATTCAGAACCTATAATCGATCAAAAATTTCCAGGACGATTATTTCCCTTTTAAAAACACGACTGCGTGTGGAGTCACTGTTTTTAATAAGTAAAACATTGAAAATAATTTATGTTGTTTCCAAGTGTGCAAGTTATTTATTTTTGGTTCTGTGTGCAATGTGTGCTTTAACTTCAGTTGTTCAACATCGATGTTCAATAAATAATCGTAGATAGTATATTAGTGTGGTCCTTCAATTATTTCTTAATCAAGTGATGCACCCTTCATTAGAAAATCTCTCACTTTTAACATGTGAGAATATTTCCTGTACAAAACTTGTCAGTGAACTATGAAGGCAAAAAATAAATAAATAAATAAACAAATAAAATAATCGTTCATTAATCGTAATCCGGTTTAAAAGTTCAATTAATCGAGATTTAGATTTTAAGCCAAATCGCCCAGCCCTAGTCTCCACACTGGCTTTCCCATGAAGACCATCATACAGCTGCAGCTCATCCAGAACGCTGCTGCCAGGATTCTGACTAGAACCAGAAAATTTGAGCAAATCACACCAGTCCTCAGGTCCCTACACTGGCTTCTAGTTGTATTTAGAATTGATTTAAAAGTACTTTTACTTATTTATAAATCACTCAATGGCCTTGGACCTAAATACATTGCAGATATGCTCACTGATTATAAACCTAACAGGCTCAGATCCTTAGGATCAGGTCAGTTAGAAATACAGACGGTTCACACTAAACAAGGGGAATCCGCTTTTTAGCTATTATGCTGCCCGCAGTTGGAATCGGCTTCCAGAAGAGATCAAATGTGCTAAACATTTGCTACATTTAAAGCCAGACTCAAAACTCATCTGTTTAGCTGTGCATCTACCGAATGAGCGCTGTGCTACATCCGAACTGATCGCATTCTGTTTTAACTGTCTAAAACTTATTTTAAAATCATTTTTAAATCATTACATTTGAATGTTTTTTTCTTTCATAGTTGTGATTATTGTTTTTATGATCGTTTTACTTTCTTTTTCATGTTTATTATTATTTTTTACTTTTATGGAAAGCACTTTGAATTACCTTTGTGTACAAAATGTGCTATATAAATAAACTTGCCTTGCCTAATGCGATACCCAGTAGAGCCAATAAATTACAGATGATCAGGCCTTTATTATGGTGGATAACATGAGAAGCATGTGTTTTATAAAGGGTTATATCCTTATTCTCACTTTTGGAGTTTTATATGCACAGCAGTTCATGAACCACGCTTGTGAAAACCCATTTGCACTCGTACAGCTGGATCATAGGCACAGATAGTAGATTAACCATCTGCAATGAACTAACTGTCTAATTTTTATGGGCCGTTTTACATGAAATTGTCTCAGTGTACTGCAGTTATTTTCTCCACATACGGTAGGACTGTTTTGATATTCTTCCCACTTTAGTTATGTTTATCATATACTTTATTTGGACCCTCCCTTTTTGCAATATTTAATGGAACGGCGGTGAGAAATTAACAAACTGACAAAAAGGTATTCGCACATTTCAAAGGCTTTAAAAAAATAAAAATAAAACATTTTTGCAAAAGGTTGAACAGGATTTAGGACACGTGACCACCGTCTCCTCCGATTCACAAAACGTCTTCCTAATGCAGGAGCACTGAAACCCTTTAACTAACAGTGAGCCACGTCACAGAGACACTTCACCATCGCCAGCTGCTTGCAGGACTATCTCCTGATGTTTAGACTACCAACCCTGGCTCGCAGTCAATGAAAACACAGAAAACTGTTAGAACATTTTACTCCAAATCACACTGTACGTGCTGTAAACAGGTTCCTAACACTAACAGTATCCATAAATCTTCTCTACGCAGACCAAGGTTAAAGTATACATGGCTTTATTAGTCTAGGCCTTATACAGGACCCCCTCACTGCCTCACATAAAGACCACTCCAAATAAAGAACAATCAAACACATAATCATGCACTGAATACATTGATTCCCTCAGGATACATTAAGTACACTGATTACATAGATTACCGTTAAGTATATGTTTAATTTCTGGGGGGGGGGGTGCACATGCATCCTCTGAGACTCGTGTGCTGTGTCTGGTAGTGAAGCATGGATGAGCATCTCGCTTGCAATTGGAGGGAAGCGCAAAGTGTCAGTTCTTTTATATCAGGTACCATCGAGCGGAACCAGAAACGGAACATTGTGGCACCACTCGACCCATGAAAAGTGTGATTAGTTTTCAGTATTAAATCACACTTTACCGAAGGGCAGACAAAAACTGTAGGAGGAAGAGGGGTGTTATTATTAAAAAAAATTTTTTATTATTTATAATTATTTAAATAAAATATTATTGTGTAATTTGTCAAAGCTCATTTATCTTAACGAAGATTTGATTAGCCAAACCGTTTAATAACAATAACACTGGTCTTCCTCAAGGACGGCTTTGTGTTAAATGGTTAAACAGAGACACTGGTAGACATAAATTCACTACTTTTTGTATTAATATTAGTAATATTAGTGCTTTTATTTCATCTAAGTGCCCAGATTACGTTCAGCTTTTTGAAGAGGATTTCCCCTGACGCCTAAAACTCTTGGGTGGTTCTTTGTGAAGGAAGACAGACTCACTTTATCCGCTGTAGAATCGTCTCTCCACCGGCCCTGTTCAGCCCCAGTCTGTCCTTGAGCTTGTTTGTGGTGGGCTGTGATTTGGTAGAATCTGTAGCGAGGCGAATGTTTGTTCCCAATTATAGTCGTTCAGGCATTTTGCACGTTTCCGTAGAAAACTGACTCGAGGATTGAATAGCAGTTTCCTAATTGTCGCAGGGCGTTTGAAATGAGCGCAGATCCGGATTATCTGCTGCTTTCTTTTGAGGAGGCTTGATTTGAGACTAAACTCGGCGGTTCCCTCTGAATCAGTTGTGGGAGCGCTTTGAACTAAAAGTTTTGCGAAATCATTACGAGGCGGCCACACGCGAGTGTCTACGGGTCATCTGACAGCCTTCAGATTCGTTACGAGGATTTAATCCTCAGCGTCTCTGTAATTCTTTCAGGATCTGCGCGTATTTGTTTACCATCTTTGTTCGCAGGCTTGGGCTCGGCGGTAAACACGGTGCCGCCGCTAATTGAGGAAAAACATATTTGTGTTTGTGCTTCGTCTTCGCTCCCCCCCCCCCCAACCCCAGGAGGCCTGTTCTGGGTCTCCCGTTATGGTAGAAAGTTCCGGACACGTCCAAGGGCCTCGCAGGGGCCTGACAGGTGAAGCAGATGGCGACTGCATTGTTTTTTCCTTCCTTTAAAAGGTCCGAGGGGAGCGTTACAGCAGCTCTGCGCTGGACCGCAGTTACTGTGACTTAAATTTACCGGCAGCGGCGCAGACCGAGCTCAGGTGAGGCCCTCGGAGAAACATTAAACATTCTTGACGGGCCTTGGCGGAAACCGTTAGCTAATGAAGATGAATGATCCAGATGGAAAGGGCTAACCTGTCAGAGGGAGGTGTGGATCCTGTGAGCGTCATCCACCGTCGCAGATATCACTGGACCAACGGACAGCTTGTCCAAGGCCCTAGCAATGCGCCCGACGTGCTGCTTGACAAGAGGGTTTCATTTAAGGACAGCCTGGGAGGCAGTGAGGCTGAAAGTGATAATTAGCGGGATTAGGCAGGACTATCAGTATTTCCTCCCTCCTAGAGGTTCGAGCACCTCTTTAATCAATTCGTAAGCACAAAAAAAAGGTCAAAGTCGGGTGGTAGCCTGAAAATGCCCTTTGAAACAAATGCTAAGTTTACAGAGAGTTTGTGTCACCTAGCATTGCATTGCTTGTAAGACCAATTAAACCGTTTGTTAGTAAATGCGTGAGTCCGCATGTGCCACATGTTCTTCTTTGATCCGCAGTTGTTACAAAAACACACAAATACATTTGTCAGATTCAATAGACTGGGTTTGGAAAGGCTGGTTCAGTAACAGTGATATGATCTAAGGTGGCATATGTGTCGAGGAAGATAACAAGACTAGGAGATCAAAGTAGTAATTGTTGTTCTATTCATTGTATCTTCATTTTTCCCTTTTGTTTCTTCTTTCCATCAGTCTCAGTGTGCAGTAGGGACGTGCCGATCCGATACTCAGTATCGATATTGGTTATCGTAAATGCCCGAACCATCATGATAATTCATAATTAAAGTTTTAGTAAACCGACCATGAAATAAATGTGTCAGGCATGAGTAGTACAGATGACCAGTAAAGCTGCATCTCAGATCCTTGCTCTCTACATAGTGCACTACACAGGAATTAAAATACAGGTTAATGCAGCAAAATATGCGTAATATGTCTGATAGGGAGGGATTGGCGATTCCTTGTGGGCCAAATTCTATAATGGATAAAGTGCCCTCAATTATTGATGTAAAAATGATCCAGACAGATGTATTATCAACAACTTGGTATTAGTAAGAAAGTGGAAAAGATCGGATGGCAGATACTCGAGGTTGTGGTATCGGTGTGTACTGGGGTGGAGCCGAACCCGAATACAACAAAGCTTCATCTCACGTAAAAAGTATCCAGACTGATGCATTATCAACAGCTTAGTTTAAGTAAGAGAGTGGAAAAGATCGGATTGGTCTCAGAATCGGCAGATACTGGCGGCTGTGGTATTGGTGTGTACCATTCCTGATTAAAATGTATCCAGAAAAATTGGTTTGAGAGTGAATAAGACGCGATCGGATTGGTATCGGAATTGATAAATACAGTATCACAATTGAGATCGGACATGAAAAAGTGGTATCGTGTGCCAGTGTACAGTGGCTGGTTGTGGATCATGGTGCAAAATGCCTCTTGATCATAATTGTGCTGCACTGTGAAATAATGCTTCGTGTCCACATTTATGAATAATTCACTCAGACAGTTTGATAGCGTGCCCCTTCATTTCCCTCCCTGGTAGTCCGTGTTTAAACATGACTGTATGGTCTGACATGTTAATTGAATACAAAGTGCTCCGCACACATAAGACACCAATAAATCAACTCCCGGTGTGTCTGCATGGTAAAGATTTGCCACAAGCTTTAATTCAGTAGTTACTAGGAAGAGCTATGGACACGATTTCAGAATACTGTGGCGCCAGCAGAGCAAATCACAGGTACTTCATCGTGCCAGGCGCCTCTATGAGTCCTTTGACTGGTAACGAGGTGTCAGATTTCCACATATAAATCTTCTCCTGGTCTGTAGAGGCAGCTCGCTTGTGCTGCTAACAGCTTTGACGTAGTTCAGCACTGCTGAAGTCTGAATCCACGCAAATAGAGCAGCCTGTGTTTCATCCGTGCATAAAGTTTCCACACACTTCTCACCGTTCCTTTAACCTTTAGCTTTATTCCTTTAGCTTTATTGTTTTGTAGTGCGAACCTCAAAGTGCCTTTTTCAGGTTGGAGGTATCCGCGTGCTTCGGCTTCGCCTTATAATGCTTTGCTGAAATGATGACTATGGCACGTCGTCTGTTAGTGCAGAGCAGTTTTCAGCCCTTGGATGTTTGAAACCACGTAGAAAATTAATATAAGGAATATTGTTCAGAGCTCTGCGGCGCTTAGCATGTTCCTCTCTTCGCTTAATGAACGACTTTAGATGTGAAAGAGTCAGCACTCCATCAAGGAAACCGCTTTTAGAGGGATAAGCAATTTTTTCCCCCTAGTGAGTGTGACTATAGCAAATGAGCAATTTGCAGAACTATTTATTCAAGAAGCAGGAAGGCTGAGTCAACAAGAATGCATTGTTTTATTTTCTTCCTCCTTGATTGTTGTTGTAATCTCAGTTTCTTCTGCCTCGTGGTGTGGAACATCCTGATCTGAGGTGCAACGCGTGCACCGAAACATAACGAAAACATATGCTTTCACATAATTAAATGTTGGAAACTCAACGATCCTCCAAAATGTGCTCTAGGGATGTTCCGATCACGATTGTTGCCACCGATACCAAGTATCGATTTCTTGTCTAGGTGATCGGCCGATACCGATGCCGATTCTGATGCTTCAGGTTAATATAACTGGTATGTAAGCTCCATTGACTTTTTGTTGCCTTTTTAAAATTTTTGTTATATTTTTACAGTAATATTACTAATGTAACTGTTGTTTTAACAGCGTACTAAATAATCACAAATGAGTATTTATTATATAGTAAAGATTTGAATATACCTTTACATTGGGGTTTATGCATAACACAGTGCACATCAGGATACTTAATACGAGACAAAAATGAATAAACAAAATGGAGCCGGCTGATGCAACCCACAAGGTTTATTTTGATTTCTTGCTGTCTGGTGTGTACAGTTCGTGTGTTGTTTTTATTTTTCAGAATGTCTGTAATGGATGGCTGAGTGAGAGTCGCATTATTCGTTACCGTTTCATTTTTGCAGTTTCGTATTCGCCGTGCGATTCCCGGTGGCTCGTTCTTAATTGCTGAGAAAGGTTTGTTGTATTAAATGTTTTGGACGATGCGCCTCTACGTGAGATTTCTTTGGACAATGAACGGCAAATAGCGAATTGTTTCTCAAAACATCATAGTAATTCCACACCGCCGATGACGTGACTGCGGCGCCAAAACATTTACGTCACCACTCATCGTGTACGTCTTCATGCTTTGATGTCAACAACTGTGATCAGTACCTCAGATCGGCAGAGTTTAACGAGTAATGATCGAGCCAATAAATGTGATTATTGGCCAATAAGATCTTCGGCCAGTACCGATCTTCGACCGATCGATCGGAGCATCACTAATGTGCTCTAGACAAACAAGAGAAATTCAGATTTAAGGGTTAGGACAGCAGTGCCCTGTTCCCTGCACTGAAAACTGCAGCACTGGAGGAGCGAGTAGACTTTGAATGCCATCTGCAATGTCAGATTTATCCCACTCTATCCCACTAAATCCTCATCCGGCCTGCTTGCTCTTTGCCGCTTTACGCCTTTACCACACGATCAAGGTGCCTTTCATGCTGCCCAGTCTATTATGCTCATAAAATCCTTGAAATTGATAACCCATCCGCGTTAATGCACGTTTAAATAATGCGTTAACGCTAAAGATTTGCTTTATTACAGGCGGGCGAGTGTTCAGGCCACTATTTTCTGTTTTTAGAGCCCCTGCGTAATTTATACGGCAGGTTGACAGTGTCATCAGATATCATTTGGAATGGGCCGATATTCTATGATTCAATTAGGTGTTCACGCTCCGGCTGCACCGGTCGCCTTGTTGGAGTTAGATAAGAAGCCCATTAAAAAGAAAGATGTCTCTGAGAAGCAAACCTGCATCTGCTATCTGCTAAGTATTGTACGAGTGAGAGCGGGTTCCAGAAAATATGATATACAGCAGATGTTCATTCATCATGGGAGGACTGTGCAAACAGTATTAGAGAGATTTTATTTTTTTTTCTTCACTCTCTCTCTTTTTTGGTGCAAAGCACACCACTTACTGAAACATTAGTTGCAAGCAGAGCAATTACCTGCCGGCCTGGGTTTCGTTTTTGAAGGAGCCGGGGAAAAACGCACGGACGTGATGCGTGTGGCTCACTCACGCTATCGCAGCCTGCAGAGATGAAAAGGACTGATCGCTGCTGAGAGAATTACGGGGCTCCATGCTCTGAGATCACACATGCGCTGACATGTTTGCATATTGTTTATACGTTTCACATCTTATTTTCCATTCTGGTGTGCTGTAAGGTATCGTCCACAGTTGATTTAACTCTTTTTCATTCACTTCAGGCAGTGGGGGGGTAGAATGGAAACAAAGGAGAAAATATTTTTTGCAATTTTAAACCAAAATAAGTTTCAGGTGCTGTAGTTTTAATCTGAAAAGATAAATTGAGCTTTGAAATGAGGATTAAACCAGTGTTCTGAATTCCACTCGCACCATAACCCATACGCCCAGTGAGTGTAAAACACTTTCATAAGGATCATTGATTAATTTTACCAAGCCAAAGTATTACAGCTATTGCAAACCTTTACATTATCTATTATACATTACATTATTTTTGGAAACGAAACGATATACGTGTTAGTAACGAACTACATATGAGAGATGGCGGTGTAAAAATTTAGCTTATTCATTTATGAAAGCAGCAATAATTTAAACCTCAGTAAAAAATGTTTTATACACTATATGGACAAAAGTATTGGGACGTTTGACCACTATGCCAACAGGTATATTCATGACACTGCATTCTAAAACATAGCCTTTAATATTGAGTTGGTTCCTCCCCTTGCCACTTTAGCTGCTTCTACTCTTCTTTGAAAGCATTTGAAGTATCTTTGGGTATTTTTGCCCATTCATTCTGTAGAGCATATATGAGGTCTGGCTCAAAATCTCAGATTTGTTAAATGAGGTCAAGAATCCAACTGTGTCTTTATGGAGCTGCTTGGTGCACTGGTACACAGTCCTGCTCGAACAGGTAAGGTTCAGAACCCAAACTGCGTCCACAGATTTGGAAGCATGGTGTCTGAAATGTCTTGGCATGCTCTTTACAGCGAGTAAAGGGCCCTAGCCCAAACGGTGAAAAACAGGTGTCCCAATACTTTTGTCCATGTTATATTTATGGTCCATACTGAAGGCCCAGATCTCGTAGTCATGATTCTCGTTTGAACTAGACATAATTCATCAGATGCTTTTATACAGAGCCACTAACGGGGGGAGGAAAATGTGACGTTAGAAGCGCTCTTATTAGCATAGCAGCGGCATTTCTGCCTGGGGGAGGCAGGACCTCTGCGTTTCTGTCTGTTGAGAGGTATGCATATACACTTTATCGCTTGTATAACAATGGCAGTACCATTTATGTGGGAGTAATATATACAGGGTGCCGGTATATCACGCGTTTCCTCTCTTTACGCTCGGCAGAGGCCTGCTCGGGGCGCTCCGCCCGTCTGGTGGACCTAAGAAAGCTGGCTGGTCTGAGGTGAAAGGAGTTTGACGTGGATTATACAGATCAATAGACAGTTCACAGTCAGACGGCTGACACCCCGGTCCAGAAAGACTTACAGAAGTGCAAATCTTTACACAAACAGGACCTGGCAGACAGTGAGATCTTAGAGTTCCAGTGTGAGTGAAGAAGCTCCAGCCTTCAACTCTGGAAAAAAAAAAAAAGATGCTGATGAAAGGAAATGCGTATAGGAAAAAGCGCGACTTCTATAAAGTCCGCAATTTGTCAAAACCTGCACAGGAGCCTTTTCAGGCCACATCCTTTTATAAATGCAGAATTTCATCTGATGTAAAAATGTCAAAGACACTGTTTGCAGTCTGGTCCATATGTGGAAACGATCCATTTAGAATCGAGAAATGTGTACACAATGCTTATATGTTGCTTATATGTTGTTTATATGTTGTAAAACTATATAAGTTTCACATTGTATGCATTTAATGTGCATTTTGTATGCAGTAATGACTACATATGGAAGTCAAACTGCATATAAAATGCATATTAAATGCATACAATGTGAAACTTACATAGTTTTGCAACATATAAGCAACATATTAGCATTGTGTATGTGTGCTTCATTCATACATGAGGAAAATGAGAAATCGGCCACTTTTGTGGTATGTGCCACATAAGGTTTTGTTTCTGGTGGTAAAAGACTTTTATATGTTTTATGTATTTATTTTTCATATGTGCGAGCACAGCTGTAAAATCATAAAAACAAAACTAAACCACAGAAAAAGGAAAAGAACGGATCGACTCTGATTATGTGAACGCTGCCAGTCAGCTGCATCTCCGCCTGGCAGACGTGCGATTGTTGTTTTCTGGAGGAAAGTGTTTAATGCAGGATAATGCGGCGCGCCGCAGTGCAAAATTAATTAATTTGTGCCTAATGCAGTCACGACATGTCAGTCTGGGTTAAACATTTGGGATGAGATTAAATGAGCTCTTTGAATTAAAATAAAGTGGCCCCTTATAGTCGCACTCCAACAATCTCCAGTTCTTTCTCTGCATTTCCAAGCGAAGCAGTGGGCAGTGTGTAGGGATGGTACCTCAGTGGTGGCACTGGCAGTCCTGGGATTCAAACCCACCTCCTTCCGATAGCAGGGACAATGTAATGATAAAAATGTCAAAGACACTGTTTGCAGTCTGGTCCAGATGTGGAAACGATCCAATTACATTCAAGAAATTTAGAAATATATTCCATAGATCGATTCCTTTGACAGTGATGTAACCCGAATTTCAGTGTAAGCTGAAACAAGTCCCTTATTGATCCACCCGTATGAAAAAGAAATACATAAAGCTTCTAAAAGTCTTATACTGCCAGAAACAAAACCTTATGTGGCACATACCACAAAAGTGGCCGATTTCTCATTTTCC
>JBBMFX010000035.1:15528633-15539758 GCA_037832545.1 Rhabdalestes septentrionalis | reverse complement strand
TTTTTATTAGATTCCGTCGCACCATTGTCATTTTCGTACCCTATGTCATTTTTCGTATCCTCTAGATGGCGCTAATTTATTCATGTGCAATATTACCACCTAAATTCATATCACGGTTGTTTCTTTCCACTGATTTTTCTTTTTCTTTTTATTCAGATTTTATTTTATTTTCTTTTTATTAGATTCCGTCGCACCATTGTCATTTTCGTACCCTATGTCATTTTTCGTATCCTCTAGATGGCGCTAATTCATTCATGTGTGATATTACCACCTATATTCATATCATGGTTGTTTCTTTACTCTGATTATTCTTTTTCTTTTTATTCAGATTTTCCCTTCTTTTTGGTTTTATTAGATTCTAATACTAGACTTATTTTATTTAGACAAGTCAAGTCAATACAGCATGAATGTGTTATTTAGTTTCCTGTATTCATGTTTACTTCATGTTGTCCTTTATGTTTGTCTGTCAGGTCGTATTTTCTCGCTTGTCCAGCACTTTGTTCAGCTGCTGCTTTATAAATAAACGTGACCTGACTATTTTATTTATTTTGTAATGGTACTTTATCTTACTTTTTAACTTACGTTATTCTGGTGTCTTGTGTCTCTCTGTGTCTGCGTGATGTGGCGGTCACCTCATAAACAATGTCCTCCGGGATTCTGATTCTGGTTCTGATTCAGCGCCCCCTCCTTTGTTATCCGTGAAGCGAGGGTGCGCTCGGATAAACGACGCGGCTGATGCCCTCTGGTTCTGATCCAGTTTGCTTTAGGTGGATGCTGTCCTGCTCCGACTATAATTGAGTCATCAGTGAGCAAGTGGCAGTGCTGGAGCCGTCCCCGCAGCGGCGGCATTAATGGCTCTGGCTGCACATTGATCACTGCGGGACTCCGGCTGCGCTGACTGTAGCTGATGAGCGATTGCGGGCGACTCCTGTTATGCCGTATTTGTCACCAGAATGAGACCACCACCCTCAATCCGAGCAGACGAGCTCGTCACACAACCCTGTTTATCAAACAAGAGTCCTCCGAACAAGCCTGAAGCCGTCAACCCGTGACACATCGTCCCTCGGGCGGCGCCGAAAATACAAGAATGTTTGAAAAAGTGCACGTGGGATTGAAGGCATCTCCTCATGAGCTGATAGTGGCAGGGCTATGGAATCAGATTTGTGCCAACATTTTGAAACAAAACATCCCTAATATCAAAGAAAAATATATTCAAATTTCTCCTAATATCAAACAAAATTCATTCTCTCCTGTGAGACTTTCAGGTCCACTGCTAGTTGTTCAGTTTGGCTGCTGGCTGTTCAGTGGCTCCGCCCCCTTTTACATTTTCGTTGCATGGGGATTCGATTTCAGTTCTGGCACAAATCTCTCATGTGGGCGGGGCTTCGCCTCATTCGCCAACAGGTTTTTGAATGACAGCTCTGTGCCCCATAACTCAGCAGCAGTAGCCGCCAGTTACGATCACATACGAGATTTGATGTGTCCATCGATAATGAAGATATTTGACCAATACTTACAGTTGATTAATCGTGGATCTTGTGCACAGAACTCAAATCTCTTTTGTGATCGTAACTGGCGGCTATTACTGCTAAGTTCCGGGGCACGGAGCTGTTACTCAAAAACCTGCAGGCGAATGAGGCGAAGCCCCGCCTACACGAGAGATGTGGGCCAGAACTGAAATCCAATCCTTACGCAGCGAAAACATAAAAGGGGGCGGAGCTACTGAACAGCCAAACTGAACAACTATCAGCGGAACTGAAGTCTCACAGGAGGGAATGAAGTCTGAATGAACTTTGTTTGATATTAGGAGAATTCTGAATGAATTCTGATATTAGGACATTTTGTTTTTCGAAATTTTGGAACAAATCTGATTCTATACAGAGCAGGATGGCTAAACGGCATCGGTCCATTTATTAATGTGCACTGGAATGCCTAGGGTTTGTTTGTAATCACTTCTGCTCTTGTTTGAGGAAGCTCCCAAGGCGCCTGATGGAAGAACCTCTTTGTCTGAAAAGGCACTAGAGCTCTGCATGAGGGACAGCTAAGAGACCTCGGCTTTGTTTCTCGCATCCGTCCCTCAGCTGTCACAAACCTGCTTGTTACTGCGAGCCGGAGAGCATCTGCACCATTTTCTTCCGGGCCGTGTTTCAACGACGGCCTTCAGAAGGAGTCGACCTGATTTCTCTTCTCACCTTTTCAGGTCCTGCAGCCTCCAGTTCCAGTAGATATTGGTTTTGTCCTCCGGCAAACATGGCAGCCTCCTGCCTGCTGTGGCTTTCTTTTGTTCTCGACTCGCTCTGTGCTTAATCATGACTCAGGAGCCTTCATTGCACTACTGTTTTTGATGCTCTTATAAAAAAAATAGGAAAAGTCTTTTTCTCAGAAGCCAAGTTCTCAGAGCCGTGGACTCTGGTTGCAAGCTATTCGCGAATCAATCCACTGCTAAGAATATACCAGACCAGTTCATCTCAGTTTGACTCATGAGCACTGGGTGGCCTAAAATAGCGGGGGGGGGATATTTAAATCAGCTCTTACACATATGTGGAAACGTCATTATGCTCCTGACCTATTCATACCGTTCCTTCATTTAAGAGGCTCGATAAAAGAGTGAGGCAGAACTCTTAGCAGCAGGCTTAACGGGTTATTTTCCTGTTAATGATGCTGACAGCTGCTGGGTATAGGGCTCTTTATAATGAGAATTTGCCGCGTCTCTAATTGTCTCCTGAAATGCTAATCTACGGTTCACGTTTCTCTTGGATTTGTGTGGCGCACAAGTGCTGCTTATCCATCTTCCCTCGGTCCACTGGTCCGGCTCGGTCCAGCTCCTGCATCCGGGAAGCTGTTTTGGAGTTTATTTCAAACCGTTGCAGCACTATTGATTCGCGGCCCGACCCCATCCTTGAACTCTGCACACAGGCAGTTTAGTCCCATAAAGGCTGCGGGATTGAAGTCCTAGGAAAAGCGCATTGGCTACCCCCGGCTTATACTGTCTGCCATGATTCTCTGCAGTCAGAGGCAAGGTCCCTTCTGAACTGCTCCCACTGCTTCTCTCAGTTCACTTCCAACACCGCCACGGCACACTTATTTATTTATTTAGCTCCACAGACAGAGCAAAAGTGCAGGTGTAGGTTTATAGAAAACAGAAATAGAAAAAAGGTGAGGAGAGAGGATACTGTTTACTGCTCTCAGAAAGAAAGACAGAGAGACAGAGACACAGAGAGAGAGAGAGAGAGAGAGAGAGATAGTTGCAGCAGACTTAGAAAGAAAGCAGCCTAGAGAGAGAAAGAGAAAAGAGAGAGACAGATAAAGAGAGACAGAGAGATAGATAGTTGCAGCAGACTAAGGAAGAGAGCAGCCTAGAGAGAGAAAGAGAGAGAGAGAGGAAGAGAGAGAGAGAGAGAGAGATGCAGCAGACTGAGAAAGAGCAGTCCAGAGAGAGGGAGAGAATGAAATTGAGGAACAAAAGCAATAGTAACAGCGAGAGGTAGTAAAGGGAGTTAGAGAAAAATGGAAGTAGTGGTGGCAGAATAAGAAAGAAATGGAGAAAGCGTGGGAGTATATTAGAGAGAGGAATAGAGAAAACAAAAATAGAAGCCGTTTGCGAGATGGAAGTAGCAGACAGGCAGGAGTGAGAGAGACATAGAGGGGAATGGAAAGAGGAAATGAAGAGTGGGAGAACGAGAGAGAGAGAGAGAGAGAGATAAAGGGTGGAATGAGAGGCAGAAGAGAGGAGGAAGAGGCATTGTTATATATAGGAGAGAGAAAAGTGGTGAACGTTGAAGTGGGGAAGGATGAAGAGAGGGAAGTACAGAAGAGAGAAATGGAGAGAACAGGAGCAAGAGTCCGAAAACAAAAGAGAGGTAGATATGGATATAGCAGCAGAGTGAATGAGAGAAAGAGAGAAAAGGAGAGAGAGAGGGAGAGAGAAGCAGCGAATACCAAAAAGGAAAAAAGACAAAAAGAGCGAGGGACAAAGAGAGAGCCCTTGTGGGGCGAGCTCATCTGTCACAGGCCGACTTTGTCATTAATATGCTGCAGCTGCATGCTGATGCTTGGCATTGACCCATTTTCTCTCTCGAAATGTTCACCGGGAGACAGCGAGAGAGGAGCAGGTCTGAGGATAATCCGCTTTTGTGCGGAACATCCAGGTAGCGGGGCTAAAGAGGGGCTGCCCGGCGGGCCGGCTGCTGCGGGGGCCCGGGGGGGGGGATGCTCCTGTCCTGTGATAATGACTTCTCTTTGACCACTGGACTGTGATTATGTAAGCGACGGGAGCGTTGCTGCACTGACGGTGCGTCTGTCCTCTAAGAATAATAACAACTCGAACCAAAGTCATCTCTCGATTAACACCCCCTACCTTACACCACCCCCACTCTACATACACACCATTTACCCAGCCAACAGACGGCAGCGCTTGGAAAACTGCCGGAGACTGAAGAGAAACCCCGTCATCAGGTGCAGCGCTATATTCTGGTAACATGCCTCCATACCGGCTCCACATGTAAAATAGCAGGTTGCCTTGGGGATCCGCTGCGTATGGAATACGAGACGAGTGCTCTGACAAAAAGTGCTCTCGAGGAGCCGGCGTGCTCCTTAAATATATGCACTGAATGACTCATAAGGAACCGGAGCGTAATTGTTTCAAGGCTGCAGTAACCTGCACAGGTCGCGCTCCACAGTCGCCCGAAAGTGAGAGGAAAGAGCGGGCCGGACCGTAAACTGTTGGCATTAAGTGAAATTCGCTAATTACCATATGTTCCAGCAATTACCGCGCACTGCCCAGGCTCCAGAACAGCCGTCCTCTACGTAGTAATTCTACCCCAAATGCTAATTATGGCCCCGATTCAACCTAACGCTCGGGTGTTTAGAAGTCGAGAACATACAAAACAGAGCGTTATCCGCCGGCGTTATTAAAGCGCGCCGTTTCCGAGAGCCAAGATTAATCACGAGGTATTAAGCAGGTGTAGAAGCTCTTAATGCATTATCAAATAAATCATGTACTATATTCACCCCCCACCCCCACCCGCTGCACACACCAGGGAAATAATCACAGCTGATCTCGTTGTTCATTACGCCGGGTTTTCTGGAATAACTTTACAGTGTTGATTCATTTGTTTTATTCATTATCTCTCCCTGCCTCCGAAGGGGGGAATAGTTTCCAGTCTTCCGAGAGAGAGAGAGCGAGAGATCCCTTGTGGAGGCAGAGATGGAGGATTTGTCTGTTATTCGCTCACAGCCTGTCTTTCTCTCTCTCGCTCTGTGTCCCCCCCCCCCCCCCCCTCCATACAGGTGTTGGGCAGTGTTAGAGATTGTTCCCCAGATGCCAGTCATGTCCGTCCTGGAGGAGAGGCCCTTAAACACCAGCGGGGTCCGGACGGATCCCACTCCAGCGACACACACATTTATCTACTCCAACATCTCCCTGGAGGAGTAAGTGTACACACGTCCATGTGGAGGGACACCTTCAGCCGCCTGCCTCGCGGTAAAAGTGGGCCAGATGTGTCCCGGCTTCTCTTTCACGTGGTGCCTATGCTTGGCATTGATTAGGCGCCTAATGCGGTCTGAAATAGGCCACTCGCTCCGCTTCCTTTTTCTCAGTAGTTGATGGAATAGTCGGTGAAATGTGCCGTAGATTTCTCAGAAAAACAAAACATCCTCAGAAGTTGGAGGGTGTGTGTGTGTGTGTGTGGGGGGGGGGGGGGGTAGCCTTAAATGACTACGCCTCTAAATGCAGACTATATGGAGTTTGAAAGGTTAGGCTGCTGAGGAGTCAGGCGTTCTTTTCTTTCGGAATCACTTAGAGCTCGCGGCAGAACTGGTCCGATGGTCCGTAGTTGCTCCTCGTTCCGTGTTTCTTTATTGACTTGTAGCTGGCAGGCGAGGTTGTGCGCTGGGGAGATCCATTAAATTATAACATTTTTCCAAACATATCAGACAGTATTTTAAAATCCCAGGTTAGACACAGAGAAACATTCAAGCAAAATCGTTCTGTTTCACATCCAGTCTGTCTATTAAAACAGATTAAAAGCTGCAGTTTATAACCATCTGGGACTAAAGCCTGATCCTGATACTCTGACAAGCACCTTTGAATGGGTTTGCAAGACCACTGTAGAGGAACAACAGTGTGACTGGGACAAATTAGGTGGCGTCATATGTCTAAAAACTAGGGCTGGGTGATTTGGCCTAAAATCAGAATCTCGATTAATTGAACCTTTAACACGATTACGATTAATGAACTTTTTTTTTTTATGCCTCCATAGTTCACTGACAAGTTTTGTACAGTAAATATGCTTCACATATTACGTGTGAGAGATTTTCGAACGAAGGGTGCATTACTTAATTTTAAATTAATTGAAGGAAACACACAATCTACTATCTAGGATTAGTTATTGAACATCAATTTTGAACAACTAAAATGAAAGCATACATTGCCTAAAATGAATAAACAACTTTCACTTTTGGAAACAAAATTAATTATTTTCAATGTTTTTTATTAAAAATAATGACTCCACACGCTGTAGTGTTTTTAAAGGGAAAGTATATGAAATAATCGACCTGGAAATTTTTGATCGATCATAGGTTCTGAATGTGGATTTCGATTACTTTTTGATTAATTGCCCAGTCCTACTAAAAATTATAGCCATGTTTTAGATGGTGTAGAGACAGTGAAGCTTCTATTCACTCTACTGCATCCCAATAATTTTGGCAGGAGGGGTTGAATGAAAGGACTGACAGACAAATGAATGGGACACAGAGAGGCAGATAGAAGAGTTAAATTTGGGAGATAAGCTTGCTAAATAAGCTTTAGTTTATGAATAGCTTTGACTCTGAGGGTTTCCCTGAAGCCATAGGTGGTCACTAGGGCTGTAACAGTATACAATACAAAACTGAAATCGCGACACTCACGTTCACGAGCCCGCGTCGCAGTGTGAGGAGGGTGAATCGCGACAGATACGCACCCCTTCCAACTCTTTCCCGTATACAGTTCCTGCCCAGAAATATACGTTTTTCGCCATAATAGGAGGGTTTTCACGTCAATTTCTTTTCTTTAACCAATAGCTGAGGGACTAAGGGTTTCAAAAAGCCCTCCCACAAGTTTACTAACATACGGAGCACGGACGGACCCTTTGTTTGCTGAATTGATTCGCTGTGAGTACATGTAAATTATGACACTGGGCTTAAAAGTGTGTATAAGCTGGCTGGGTTGTGATAAAACTGCGCTGGAGTCTCTGTGTGATTGTTTTTATTGTGTTTTGAGTGAGTTTTGTGGCTCCGGGCAGCTGGGTGGAGTTTCTTTTGTTTGAACGGAGCGGTGAACCGAGAGAGACGAGTCGACTCCTCCAACTCGAATCCTCGTGTGGTTTACCAAAGCCTCGTCCTCAGTATGAATGGAAAGGAAGCGGTATTTAAGCCAATATTGATTTATAATTTTGTGGTAAAGGTAAGGTGTCTCCAAACAAAATGGCGCCTCAGAACATTTCCTCTCCTCCACCGCAAATGAATCGCGATACGAACCGAATCGTAAGTCAAATATCGTGAAAGGAACCGAATCGTGGGTTTTGTGTGTCGTTACAGCCCTAGTGGTCACAGGGTGGGAGAGATGCAAACGTTCCCGAAGATTAGGACCAGAAAGGCGATAGAGGGACATTTTTGCAAACATCGGCCCTCCAGCCATTGCCAGAATATACCTTGTACACCCATTAACCCACTTAGATTCAGGATCCCTGTGGGCTGAGGTTTCCCCAGTACTGCTGCTGAATAACTGTACAACAGATTAGACAATATATTGCAATAGTTACATGCATATAAAGTGCGTGAGCCTGGAACACATTGTTAACTAAAAGCGAACTGAAGTGCATGAGCTTTATGGGCTATAAATAAACGGTTGGCTACACAGTTCTTTTCCTGCACTGCTTTGAATAGTCCATGGAAATTCCAAAACCAAAGTTGGCCCATCTTGAACAGTATTCGAGAATCGGAAACACGACAAACCCTTCTAATATGAACAAAAGCTTAATAGTGCTCCCGACCAGACAGAATTAGGGAGTGCTTATGGAAATAGATCTGAAGTTGCACAGAATATCAGTTGACGATCGTTACAATATAATGGGCTTTCCAACATCCTGCAAAAATAAATTAAATAAAGCAATAATATGAAGCAGCACATTTGTGGTCTACATTATTCAGCCCAAATTGCAGAAAAAACGGCCTTAATTGTCCCTCTAAATAAACTTTAGAGGGTCTTCACGGAATTAAAACCCGAATCCGGCCTAGACCATCGGCTTCAAGACCCAATCTGACCTGATACACCTGTTCAAATGCTTATTAACACAAATAGTTAATCAGCCAATCAAATGTCAGCAATTCAGTACATTTAGTAATCTAGACATGTACAAGATGCTGAAGTTTAAGACTGCTGCTGCTAAATTTGAAAGATGAACCAAAGAACCCGACCCAAAGGACCTGACCCATAGAACCCGACCCAAAGAACCCGACCCAAAGAACCCGACCCAAAGGATACGGCCCACAGAACCTGATACAAAGAATCTGACACAATGAACCCGACACAAAGGATCCGGCCCAAACAACCCGACCCACAGAACCTGACCCAAGAAACCTGAACAAAGAACCTGACCCAAAGAACCTGGTCTAAAGAACCTGACCCAAAGAACCTGACGCAAACCTGAACTGGCCTGAACTTCCACACACTAACAGATGGATTGGAGCAACTGTAAATGAGTCTTATCTGTATGTTTTTCCCAGAGAGAGAGACAGGGAGAGAGAGAGACAGGGAGAGAGAGACAGAAAGACAGAGAGAGAGAGACAGAGAGACAGACAGAGAGAGAGAATGTGTGAAATCGACTAACATTAAAGAACATCACATATTAGAAAACAAACCCGAGCCCGGGTCAGGTCCGGGACCCTCTAAATCACAGCCTTTCCATTACTGCTGTGATAATTATCTCCATTTAGGGACCATTTATATGAGTAATTAATGTTTTTCTCTAAACTGTATTTCACCGTCGCAGAACTTGCTTCGGTTCCTACAGTACCGCAAGACCGAGAGTGGAGCTGCTAAATATTACATACTGCAGTGCCACGGATTTTCCAGTGTGTGATTGTATGATTTACAATGTATGAGACTGCGAGAGCGTAATGTCCTGAGGGTTACTGACCGCGACATCGGGAGAAAACATTTTAAAATTTGATTCCGCGTCCCTTCTCAACACACTCGGGATTTCTCTTCATCCGGCCGGTCACTCTTACAGTGTCCCGTCGTCTCTGTAGCACAGAACACTCAAACACTCCGCACCGAAACAGACAGAACCCTAAATCAAGCCCGCCCCATGTGAAATGAGAAGCGGTCTATGAATGCCAGCCTCTCCCTTAGGCTTCCGCAGTCTTGGACGAGGCACGGATGCTGTTTTAAGATCAGATTTTTAAAATATATTTCTTTTATTTTCCTAGCATGAATAATCCAGGATAGTCCTAAAGGATTGGTTGTATAACATGAATATTGAAGGTAAAGTGGAACAAAATGATTGCATTCGTCCCCAAATGTCTACGCTCCTACACTCTTCTGTCTTTTATATAAAGCTTTTCTGAAATTGGTCTATATAATCCCATGTAAGTCGACTTAGGCAGTTTTCACCATAACCCCACTTCATCTGCCCGGAGCCTTCTGATGTTTGTTTTTTTTTTTTGCACCTTCGCCATCTTTAGAGGAGCCACGTGGTGTAAATAATTGTCTACAGTATTCACACGTTGATGCACCAATCATATTTAGATTTTTTTTTTAAACACACAATCAGATGGTGAAATGGAAATTGTGCTCTCAAACCTACTTGCCATGTGGATGGGTTTTTTTTCTTTTTCTTTTTCTTTTTTTTTTTTGTTTGGCGCTTTTTTTGTACGTGAAGTGAAACAGATTCTCAATGTTTTGACAGTTCTTTGATTTAGATGTCGGCCTGCACAGTCTTGATTTTTGAATATGTGCATGCTTTCTTGATAGCGACAGGTGTCGTCCATGGCTGTGTGTGTGGAGGGGGGCGGAGGACCGGCTGTATGGGGTTTTTGCACAGAGCAACAGTGCCCCCTGTAGTTTAAGGGGGATATTGCATGAGGAAAAAGAGTAAATGGATGCATGAATGTCAGACGATCCTGCAGGGTTCTATCTGCACTCTACTGAACAGCTCCACTGCTATTGATTTCCTTTCAGGATATATGTACCCATAGTTACCATGCAAGAATAGAACAGGGCCTGGTGGAATGGGCCGGGGATAAGATGTTGTTTTGGGTTGTTGTTCTGTGTGTAAGACGAGGTGTTGTGTGTTAGTCACTTGTTTTGACAGTGCACTCCCACTTCAGTCTGTGACCACAAGTCCCAATGACCGATACCTGTATTCTCTCTCACTCACACACACACACACACACACACACACACTCTCACTCTCCCTGTTTTCCTTCTCTCTCACACACACACATACACACACACACACTCTCTGTGTTTTCTCTCTCTCACACACACACACACATATATATACACATACACACACTCTCTCTGTGTCTCCTCTTACACACATTTTCTCTCTGTGTTTTCTCTCTCTCAAACACACACACAATCTTTTCTCTCTCGCTCTCTTTCTCTGTCTTTCTCTCTCTTTCACTCCCCCTGTCTCTCCCTGTCTTTCTCCCTCTTTCTGTCTCTCTATCTCTCCCTCCCTCTTTCTGTCTCTCTCTCCCTCTTTCTGTCTCTCTCTCTCTCTCCCTCTTTCTGTCTCTCTCTCTCTCTCTCTCTCTCTCTCTCTCTCTCGTATGTTCTCTCGCTTTTTCTCTCTCTATAACTCTCTCTCCCATATGTTCTCTCCCTTTGTCTCTCTCTCTCGCTCTCTCTCTCTCTCATATGTTCTCTCGCTTTCTCTCTCTCTCTCTAACTCTCTCTCTCTCCCTATGTTCTCTTGCTTTCTCTCTCTATCTCTCTCTCTCCCGTTGTTCTCTTGCTTTCTCTCTCTCTCTAACTCTCTCTGTTTCTCTCTCTCTCTCTGTTTCTCTCTCTCTCTCTCTCTCTCTCTCTCTCGCTTTGCCAGACTCGTTGAATGTCGAGCTCATCCTCTGGCATGACATC
>JBBMFX010000035.1:15482815-15499135 GCA_037832545.1 Rhabdalestes septentrionalis | reverse complement strand
ACATTTCCAACCCAGAACGCTCAAACTGGGTTCAGTACTGTACACTGTATCCATGTTTTTTCAATAGTCATTTTGTTAACTCTTTTTTTTAATATATATAGCTACAAAGAAATATGAATTACAAAAGTACTAAAAGAGTACAAAAAGTCCAGGGCGAGGGGGAGGGGGGAGTGGCGAGGGGGGGAAGAAACACACCATAAAGATGAGAATTCCGATAGTGACAAAATGAAAAAAGAGGTGGGCAAGCAGAAACTGGGAGAGCCGATAATGGAGAAAGAGAACTGAAACACCCTCCATGGCCAGGGACTGTAATAAATAGTGTTCCGGTGGTACAGCCTTCTCAAAGCAGGTCTCTAAATAACACACTCTGTAGAAAATGAAGGTTTTTTTACATCAAGTGACGTCCTAAAATTAAACCGTTAACATATAAGGCCTTAAAAATTGAGACAAGTTTATCCTTAGTGCCATTAAAAATGATAATGCAGGCTCTGCTACAGGACACGATTACAGAGTGATAGTCATAACTGCCTTGAAGCCTGAGCCAATTCTGCACAGTCAGTGGAAAGTTGTGGGAGATCTCTAAATGTTTTATTTAGGGGCTTTTAAACACTGACGGCAGAATTAAAGGGATGTTTAAAGTTGTTTACGGTTCAGGAACTGCAGCAGAAGCGAAGCTGACCATGAACGATTATTAGGTTTTTGACTTTTTGATTGTTTTCACTTTGATTAAACAGAACTACGTGAGTGGTGGTTACACTGAGTTCAGTCTGAGATTTCTTATGGTAAAATTGGAAAAATTCCCACTTAACTTCTCAGCCAGGAGTTAGACTTGCCTTACGCTTCAGGAGACCAGACATTGCTTTTTGGCCACGCTTGCAGATGTATGTGCTGCTCTTGGATGCATGAATTTGTGCGACAGAGCGTTCACGGTCCCGCTAGCCGCTCGCGGTGCGTTCAAATGGACGTGACTGTATCCTGGTTTGGAACATGCTGGTGTAGTAACAAGCCTAAGCTGGAGAACTCACAAACCAACGTGAAAATAACTGTATACATTCGAGAGAACAACCTGGATGGGTGAAGGCGGCCTAACGTGCAGATACGTCGAGGAGCTACTAGCAGTTAGCAAGCTGGCTAACCCACTTAGCATAAAAAGTAAACCAGAAAACGAGTGAACATTACATCAGATAATTATATATTCACCACAGCAAACATCTGTAGAAAAGAAAATTAATCTGAATTACTGGTGTGGGGGGCAGCAGCAGGACGGCTTGCAGGCTACTTCAGCTAGCCAAGCAGCTAAAGTAGCCATATACAGAACCAAATATACCCAACAACTGCATATAATATAGTCTCTCATGTGTATTTACAGTCAGTAGAGAAGAAATTAGCGTTCCATTCGTTCTGCCGCTACACTAAGGACCAAAACAGACAAAGCGGTGGTCAAAGGCGTAAATTTGAGCATCAAAGTTCAGGAAATTTGAATCTAATGTGGAATTTGTACACCTACGAAAGGGCAAACTGATTCACCACCCATTCACTGTGATTTTACTGTAACACAGGTGTGCCTAGGTCTCCTGTAAACGCTCTACAAACCCGGTCAGTGACCTCCGAGCTGGGATGGGACATGAATACCCTCCTGGCTGGATTAGGCTTCCTCAGCACTGGCTGGGTTATAAAGAACGATTTGTGGATTTTTTTATTTGAGTAAAAAAGCAAACGACTGATACATGTCTGAGAAACGCACTCCCAGACATTACATATTGAATGCAGCAGACGGCATGAGGCGTAAAAAACGATTACTATTGATTTCTATGGTCCGTTACTACAAACGAGCCAAGAAAAATGTTCAGGTGAGCTGGGGGAGCCTTCAGATGCACTATGAATTCACAAAATGTGTGTATGAAGCGAATCGTGTGTTCGGGGGGGGCATGTGGAGGGCTGGCTGGCAAACGAAGATGAAAAAGCAAGTCGCTGTTCAGGTGTTTTGTTACCGGACTCTTTAAAGTTAATGGAAATGTGTCTTCTGCATAAATCGCCACTGAAAGAAAGGAGTTGAAGAAGCCAGCGAACAGAAAAGTTGTGAAACTTAAAGCAAGTCTTCCCTTTTCCCCCCTCAGCACTTATGAACGGACCTGTAGTTGCTCAAAGTTAGCCTTCAGTTATTCTGTCCAGATGTCTTTTGTTGTTGCGTTTTTTGTTTTGTTTTTGTGTTTTTTTTTATTTATTGGTTTTTGTTTCTTTTTTGTTTTTTCGTTTATTTTTAAAATTTATTTTACAAGAAATACATTTTTTTTGGAAAGGTAAGCCTGCTCTTAATGCAATACAGGAAACATCTAAGGAGTAGCTACAGCAGTTAACTTCGTCTACAGTTAACGTTTTGTTGCTCCGACAATACTGCACAAACCAAATATAACAATGCACTATGCGTCCCTTTAAAACGTGTGCCCCTATTCTTTAAATGTCTATTTTAGTATCAGCAGTCTCCTTCGAAGAAAGAAAAAAAAAAGATAGAAAGAAAGAAAAATAAAACCAAAAACAACCAAACTTTAAACTTCTTCCGGACTTGGAACGATTTAAACCAAAGCAACTACAAACTGAAGAGTAAAAGGAACGGAAAATGGTTTCAAGTCCCCACATTGTTTTTCGTTTTTGTTTTTTGTTAGTTTTTTTTATTTTAACCACAAAATGTATAGTACCAAAAGACTTTTAAATAACTGTACTCTGTGTAAAAAAGAGAAAGATGATTCCTCGCTTCATGCAGCTGTGACTTAAAAAAAAAAAAAAAAAAAACATCGCAAGTGTTGATAGAGAGAGACAGAGCGAGAAACGGCAAAAAAAAACAAATAATCGGAGAGAAAGAAAAATGGGGGGGAAAGCAGATATGTGTGCACACTGAAATGGAACTAACAACAAAGAATAAAATCTTTTCGCTCGTTTATTTTGATGAGATTGGTTTGAAGAACAAATAGTAAAATATCTTCCAAATTTGGTAAATATACCAGTCCTTTTTTTTTTTTTTTTTCCTCTTCTTCTTCTTCTTTTTTCTTCTTCTTTTGTATTTTTTTCCCCCACCGATGTTACTTACAAAAGTCCCTTTTATGTCTCTGGTTGGAATCACGTCCACTCTGCTTGGTCTGTGTCAGGGTGCTTGTTTTTCCTGTCTGTAGTGGCTGGCCATGGTACAATAGGGATTGTAGCAGTACATGGGGCAGGGACAGTCATTTTGGCTATGTACACATTCATAGTCGGTCCATGGCTTCCAACAAGCAGCGTTATTTCCTCAGGTCTAATACGCAAACCTAGAAAAGAAGAAGAAAAAGAATCCGGAACATTGAACTCCTGAGAATGTTCTATTTCAGAACCTTTCCTCTGAATGTTAATAAGTTACTCACAGAGCCATCCGATGCACTTGCCCCCACTTTGTCACCAGCTGCGTTCCAGCAAACTTCAAAAATGCCCCCTGTTCCCCTGTAGCTATGCACTAAAGCACCAGTCTGTGGACACAAAACACAAGAGGATTTCAGTTCATTTGTCTTGGAAAAACATTGTAACTAGACAGGGTTCCGTTTCTTAGCTCTTTACTCCTATATAATCGGGCCAAAACCTCATATGTCCAATACAGCTATGTTTCAATGCAAAAAACTATGTATATGCTAAATGGATAAATACTGTGTCATAGGGCTGGGCAATTCATCGAAAAGTAATCGAAATCGACATTCAGAACCTATAATCGATCAAAATTTTCCAGGTCAATTATTTCAATTACTTTCACTTTAAAAACACACGACCGCGTGTGGAGTCACTATTTTTAATAAGAAATACATTGAAAATTATTTATTTTGTTTCAAAAAGTGCAAGTTATTTATCATATTTCTTTAATAAGAACAAAGTGACTGTTTGTTTTAGGTAATGTGTGCTTTAATTTCAGTTCTTCAAAATTGATGTCCAATAAATAATCACAGATGGTAGATAGTGTGTTTCCTTCAATTATTTTAAAATCAAGTAATGCACCTTTCATTCGAAAATCTCTCACATGTAATATGTGAGAATATTTACGGTACAAAACTTGTCAGTGAACTTTGAAGGTAAACAATAAAACATTTTTAAAAAATAAAAAAATACAATTATCGTCCATTTATCGTAATAGAGTTAGTGTTTAATTAATCGAGATTTTGATTTTAGGCCAAATCGCACAGCCCTAATGTGTCATCAAAATTGGTACAGCTATTTTTTCAATAATGGAGTTACGAGGTTTCTGCCAGACAGCGACGATACTGAACACAGATTAAACACTTTACCACCGGTCATATTCAACTGTAGCACTGTTTACTGAAGGGCTTCAAACTAATCCTCCAGAGAGATTTCAGACGCTTCATTTCCATCTGTAGGTTTCCATCCATGTAGTTTTATGCATATATTAGATAATGAATTAAAAAGAGGTTCAATGGAAACTACTATGAAAATCTGCATTAAAATCTACAATCGTTTGAGATGAATAGACTATTAGTGAATTACAATTGAAGCACTAAATGTTTACAAAATAATGTAGTACCGGTGCACTGAAATGTTTTTTCAAAAAATGTTTGTTTTTTCCAGTAAAACTGTCCACCACTAATTTATTTTGAACCTTTCATTTTGCCGCTGTGTTCTTTGCAATCACATAACGTAAAATTTGATTCACTCCATATTCTACACGTTATTCATTTTATTTTTTTGCAACATTTTAGTGCTTTGCATGAACTTTTGGACAAAAAGATGACTAATGAAAAGACTAAAATGTAAATGTTATGTTTACAAAGACTCTAAAAGACCTTACAGGGGACAATTTTCTATACCCTTGGAGGAGAGTCATCATTAGGTGACGATGATCGCTGTTATTGTAGGAATTACCTTTTCACTTGCTGCTTTGAAAGGCTTTAAAGAAGAGTGTGTGCTATATAAAATATTTACATCATGTAATACCCAATCACTGACTATTCATTTAAATCCTTTAAATTAGTATTTTACGATGTCAGTGTTGGACACAATTAATGGTTATCGGTTACTGTGTTGGACCGGGAAATTCCACACTGTTGCACCTTCCAAAAGTTGCTTAAAATTCCGTGGTATGGGACACAGAACAATATAAAATACAGCAGGGAACGCTGCATCTGTGGACTCGATATTCACATTAGTTTGCTGGCAATTGCTTAATGCACTCAGTATTGGCACTCTGCACTGAATCTCAATTTGGTGCTTTTCAATTCTGGACCAGCTCCCAAAACACCTGATTAACGAGCCCTAACAAGGTGGAGCGCGCAGCGCTGGGAAAACTCTGACATGCAGAAAGCTGTGGTTTTCCAGGACAGACGGGAGGACCTCGGTTCTGAAGCTCTGTATAAAGATCGAGTGACACAATCATAGCACCACACCAACACACTGGGGGTAAACCTGAAAACAGGGGTCTCACAGACAGCTGCGTTTATTTCTGAGAAAATGATGCTTGTGTGCTATGATCAGGGTCTCGATTCAATTGTGCTTTTCCCCAAATTGCATTATGGAGCCATTACACTTTTTCAGACCAGGGTGGGTATTATTACTTTAAGATCCAGGATGCGATTTGCTTTAGATTCATTCTCTCTTCTAGAGGAACTAAATCAGCATGACTCTGCAGGGAGGATGGCGGGGGGGCTCTTACCTGTGTGTTCCAGATGTGTACACACTTGTCAAAGGAGCCGCTGGCCAAGTGGCGTCCGTCAGGACTGAAGGCCACGCTGTACACCGGCTCCTGGTGTTTGGTTAACGTGTGAATGCAGATGCCTCTATCCACATCCCACAGCCGAACAGTGGAGTCAAAGGATGCACTGGAGAACAGAAGGTAAGAGGGCAACGTTACTCGGTGCGTTAGGTTCTGGGTAAGGCACTTAGGCCTCATTTACACTGTCGGTAAAATGTGACCCAATTCTGATTTTTTGCTCATAAGTGACACAAGCCGGATCTGGTCCACAACAGTGTAAACGGGAAAAAACAGCATTCGGATATTTTGAGATCGGATTCAGGCCTCGTTCATATGTGGAATTAAATCAGATTTGTGCCGATGCGACTATCATGTAAACAGGCAGATCGGATTTTCCTAGGCGTTGCGTTCTGTACGTCATTAACTGTGCTATAGCCCGCACTGTTAAAGCCACCAGGGGGCGACGCCGAGGCGCCTGCAGAGGGACGGCCGGCGAGATGTCGTGTCGGTGTAAGAGAGGAATGCGGACAAACATTGACGCAGCAAATCGAAAGTTGGCTCAGTCTAAAATTTGGGACCCACTGCTCCTTGCTAAAGCCCGCCCCAATATTCTCCCACCACTCCTGAGATCTCTCATGCACCCAGACCTTCCTCTGATTGGTCGAGGCCGTAATAACTGGAGTAAACACGCAGGTTGCAATAATCGCCCTTTTCCTTCTTCTCCGCCTCATTCTGTTATTTGGCGAATTTGCATATCGCAGAGCTAGCATCAAACACATTTCACGTTATTCTGTCTCGGCTACTGTGTGGTGTAACAACCCGTTGTGCTCTAGCGAGTGTAAATAAGTGAATCGGATATGGGTCACAATAAAAAAAATGTGTAAACAGAAGGTCAGAAAAATCGGATATAGGCAACAAATCAGAACTGAGCATCAAGACCTGCAGTGTAAATGAGGCCTTAGAATAAATTGTATGGAGCGTAAATCTACCTGGCAAGCATGAGATTGGCGTTGGGATTGTTGGTGCCAGGGCCGGTCGGGCTCCATTTGATAGTGTATATTTCTTTGTTGTGAGCTTGCAAGTCATGAACACATGTGTCTTGCTTCATACTCCAGATCTTCATAAACAAACACACATACAAACACAAAAATCAGACACATGAAAAGACTGAGAAGTGCACATTAACGCCTGCGTTAAACATCCCCATTAGAGCACCAGAAAACAAGGGTTATAAATATATGTGAATTAATCTTATAACTCTTTAAGGTGCAGCATCATTCACCCAGCTAAACACTTTAACAAGGCCGTCTGACGGGACTTCATTTTCTCTACATGAGCCGTGAGTGAACAGGGTTGCAGGGCAAGTATGTAAAATGTTTAGAGGAGTCAGACTTGAAGATCTTTAAACATTTTTACATAGAAGAATAATTTATTTAACAAAGGGGAGGAGCTGCCGAACGTTCACTCGTTCCGTTGAAGGACCGGTACGCTCTACATCTCCAATTAGAGGCCTATTCTTAATCAAGCAGTGACCTTCACCTTCACTGATCCTGGAGAAAACGGCTTAACACACAGACATGAACCGTATAAAATGTTTTTAAAAAATCAATAAGAAATCCTGCAGAAAAAAAAATCTCAGTATGAAATACACTAAGCTCCACACACAAATGCCGGGGTACAAATACCATAGGTTATTAACTTACTGTTCAGAGAGATACTAATAACACAAATAGTGGTGAGAGGTAGGTGATGCTGTTCAGTAATATCGTCTCTGTCAATGTCCAAAATGGTTTATTTTTCAAGAAAAAATGTCTATTCTAAACAAATAAATACTGTCATTAAAATTGTTACAACTATTTTCAACACTTTTCATTGGTCAATAATTTCAAAAGTTTACACACCCACGTGAAGACTGATCAATTGTATCATTTTATGAAAAAAAAACAACAACAACAAAGACCAAAAGTGGAGTTACGAGGTTTCTGCAAGACAGCGACAAGATAAGTAATGTAGATTTGTAGTGATAGAGACTATTGCACATAATACTAACAAGATATTACATATATCAACTCAACACCCAATCACACGCCATAACCATGAGATTGGCTACAGACTACAATCAGCCCTCACTCGCCCCTTACCTTCAGCGTCATGTCGTCAGAACAGGATGCCAGCAGGTTCCCAGTCGGATCCCATTTGATTGCATTTACTTCATTCTGGTGGAGCAAGAAAAACAAACCAGATTGAGCGTGGCGCCTTTTTGGCAGAAACAAGAAAGTCAGAGGCAGCAGCATTCTGCTGTGGTGTGCAATACTATGTAATGTATCACGATCACAATATTATGTGCAATATCAATACTGTACTCTAGGTGGCGATACTAATGTAACAAGTGCAATATCTCTATTCATTTATTTTATTTTTTGTATTATGTCTTTCTTTCAGCAAATCTTTATTTTTATTCAGATTATATTTATTTTTTCTGGGTTTATTTGCATTCGATTTTATTTAGACTAGTATTAGACTATTTATTACAAGTATAGTACGTTATCTTATTCTTCATATATATTACTCTGGTGTCTCGTGTCTGTCTGTGTCCGTGTGATGTGGCGGTCGCCACAAACAATTTCCTTCGGGATAAATAAAGTTTTCTGATTCTGATGCCGGTCGACCGGCAGACGGGGCTTACTGTGTGTCCTTGGAATGTTTTGATGGGTCGGTCCTGGCCCAGTTTGCACACATGAATGCACATGTCTGTGCTGCAGGAGGCGAAGGTGTTGTTGCTCTGCCAGTCCACGTCCAGAGCAGGAGCTGAGAGAGCGAGGGAGAGAGCGAGGGAGAGAGAGAGAGAGAGAGAGAGAGAGAGATTTTCTCATTCACACAGATAAATTCACCCCAGTTTACCTTCAGAAAAGTGGCACCTCAAGAGAAAACAAATCCCGACCTGCTTCATTCATCTGTAACACGTCTGCAGTATCTGTACTGGAACTATTATTTATTATTCATTATTCATACAACACACAAATCTATATTATTCATATCTACCTGTCAAACCTGCACTTTAACATCTACATCTGTTACTGTGATTATTGTTTCATTTTCTCTGTTGCACAAACTGTTATTATATTCTGTTTTTATTACATTCACTACTGTTAATTACTGATTACTGTTCTTATTATACTCATTTATTTCTCTATTGCACAACCTTCTCTTTTGCACCTGCACTTTCCGCACTAATTCTCCACTTCAAGCGGAAAAAAAAAAAACTTGACCCTGATTTGATGGTCAGCGAAAGGAACAAAAGTCTGTTCTGATCTGAGTAGTGTACTATAGAACAGAGAGTACCTGAATGGAAGGGGAACTGCTGCTTGGCCTCTCCTGTATGAGCATCCCAAATAATTGTTGTCTGGAAAGGACAAAAATGCACCAATCAGCATTCGCGTCCGGCAAAAACGTGACGCATGACTTCACCAAAAACGTCCCCATACATACCTTATCTACACCAGCGCTAAGGATGAAGTTTCCTTTTTTGTTCCATTTCAATGCGAATATAGGACCTTTATGCTGCCCCAGGGTACTGGCAAGATTACCTGCAGCAGGACAATATCAGAACATTATCAGAGCATCACACACAATCAAAAAAAGAGTGTATTCATGTAGAAAGAGGCAGACGACCCACTCACCATCTTTAGTCCATATCCTGGCAAAGCCATCATAAGAGCCTGTGGCTAATAATGTACCCTCACTCTGCGAAAAGGAAAGAGACACGTCAAGCTACCGAAAGCACCAGAGAAGTGAAGCGCAGTGGAAACGCACTGCGTGGGGGAAGCAGGACTCACATTCCAGTCTAATGATGTAACGTCTTTGTTGCTGGGGACGTCCTGGCCGCCCTCTCGTATACAGTGCCGGAGCACGAGCTGCGTGGAGCTGCTGGTACTGTTCTCACTTAGGTTCCAGATGCGAGCGGTGGAGTCCCCAGACCTAGAACATCGATAAAACGAGAGAGAGGGGGGCAATGAGGGAGAGGGACAGAAAGAAAGCTCTTTTTCTGGTTTATCACATTTAAAGAATGATTATCTTTTATACAATTTAGCACAATGTATTATTGAATTTAGAGGTCGACTGATGTATTGGTTGTGCCAATTAATTGGCACCGAAAATCCACGCCGATAGTTTTTCCGGGTTGCGTCGGCGCTGAAGCGGCTGAGAACGGTCCGTCATCCTTGCACAGCGCGAGAGCCAACATATCTATGGCAAGAGCCGCCTCTATTGAGTATTAAAATAGAACTAGAAGTGGACCATGTTACACTTGAATCTCTTGCAGTTCTTTAACAGGACTAGTCATGTTTCTCCTGTTTCAGTTTGAAAGCATGTCTTTAATTTAACTCAATATTTATTCATATACTAATTTACTTCATGTAGCACATTTTCATGATTCAGTACTGTTAATTAATCAGTTATCAGCAAGTATGGACCAGTCTAGCTATCGGTATCAGTAAAATTCGATGTCCGTCGACCTCTAATTTAAATTCATTAGAGTGTGGAGTAAATTTGTATTGCTGTATAGAGAAAGAATTTTGCAAAAATCTGAATGTTAACACAGAGGAGGAGGAGCCTGAAGGGCAGGCAGGGAGAGGCCTGAGGAAGGAGAGGGAGAACAGTTGGTGAGGAACTGACCCGGAAGCGAGCAGGTCGCTGACGGGGTTCCAGGCGCAGATGAACACCTCGGACTCATGGCCCCGCAGAACCATGGCTTTATTCTGAGGGATCTCCACGTCCCCGTCCACCTCCATCATGTCTGCATGGTTATCTGCACAGACAACACATGGGAGGAAGCAATTAGACATACATGGATGAATCTTCAGCACTGGAGACTCTCAGGGCTAAACGCTCCTTACTCACCGTTTCTCTCACACAGACTCCACCATTAAACCCTGTTGCTCTTACGGATTTATGAAAATAACCAATCTGAACTAGAGATGGGCACCGAAACCCGGTTCTTACTCGGACCCGGTGCCTAATTATAAAAGACAGAAGTATCGATAAGCTTTAACGGTAACGGTTCTGCTGTCGGTACTGGAGAAAATAAGGAGGACAGGAGAGAGCTCACGCTTATGAAGTGACGATGGTGGAGACAATCCAATGTACGGCTACACTTTAAAGTGCCAAAGTGCATTATGTGCATATAGAGAAATGGTAGCTTCTACTTCATTATCCGCCTCCTCAGGTGTGTATGCTGTTAAAATAACGACATAAACGTCACATAAGGGCTCTAAATCAGTGTTAATATTTTAATAAACACGCCTTCGCCTGGGATAGGCTCCAGTACCGAAGTACCGAACCGATAAGCGGTATCGATAGAAGTAGTAATACCGTTAAAACCTTAATGATACCCATCCCTCGTCTGAACTGATTTCCAGTTTTAAGGTCATTTAACAGCGGATGTAGTAGCCCTGCAAGCAGCCAGTAAATGTGAGACCCCCCTGCATCAGTCAGAACATCCTTCCACGCAGCCGCGGCACTAACCTTCACACGGAGAGCAAAAACACGCTCCTCCATACTGTCAAGTGTGCGGCACTACATGCTCGTGCTTCTTTACAGAAACAGAATCAAATTCAATACTCTGGCTACGCTGCGAAATCCAGGTCCATAATCAAAACAGCAGGTCGCTGTATTTTGAACTGTAGCAACAGTGTTGCCCCAGAACTATTGAATGGCTGCTGAAACATGAAAGCAATGCAGGACTCGGCTGGAGCAGGCAGCGTTCACTCCTCCCCCTTATTAAGGCATGTCCAGTGTAGTACAGGCGTGTCCGGAAGGTACGGGGTGGCGTAGGCTCGCCACTGTAGGATCTCGAAGTACTACATCTAGGTATTACATAATTACAAATGTTATTAATAACAAAAAAACATTCCAACGGTTCAGCTGGTGGGCAAATCTAAATTATTTAGACAATTAATCTTCTGCTGTCTACCCTCAGTCACTCTGATGTATATTGGACTTTGTAAAGTCCAGAAACACATCCGGCATAATGATGACGCGACGCATCCGATGTACAAAATGGTCTTTAATAAATAAATACGTTAGGGATATTTGCTAGGCCTGTTTTTAGTTATATGTTACTTTAGTCCTGGTACAGGGATGTGGAAGAGAACCATCTTCATTTTTAATCGTGTGTGTGCCCCTCTGTGTATGTGTGTGTGTGTGTGTGTGTGTGTGTGCGTGCTTGTGCATGCGTTTGAGAGTGTCAGCAGCTATAAAACAGTGAATAACAGAACAGTGCATATGTATGTGTGCCTGTGGGTTTGTTAATATCACAGGAACATTAAAAAATAACAAAAATAAGAAGCGCTTCGGAAAAAAGTCACTGTTAACGGTAACCCCCACAGGCTACATAGGAAGTCCCTTCAAACACACACTCAGGAAATGCAGCAAGTGTTCAGAGTGAGGCTTACTAGGTAAGGCATGTGCACCGTTCTCCTCTCCGTTGGCGGTGTTCTCTCCGTTTTTGGCATTGCCCTGCATGTTGGCGCTGGTGGCAGGGGGCGCTGCAGCCGCTTGTTGCTGGGCCAGTTTGTCTCGGTATGCCTGTTGCCGCGTCTGTACCACATCTGGCATCACCGCGTCAATCAGCGACAGAGACTCGATTGGCCGGCCATCAAATAGCGTACCGTCCTGCAGGCGGGGCAAAAGGGCAGTTAGACACTCTCACAAGAGACTCCTGCCCTGAGGGGGCTGAGGCTGGACATGATTGATTTGGCGGAGGCCACACTACATTACAGACTCTACATTACTGCCACAGCTTATACTAGTGGGGTATTATCTAAACACTGGGGCAGTTGGTGGCCTGGTGGTTGGGGATTTGCCCTGTGACCAGAAGGTTGTGGGTTTGATGGCTAGGACTGCTAGCGGAACCTCTGAGGTACCCCTAAGCATGGCGTGACCCTGGCTGCCTGCTGCTTCACTCAGTGAAAGAATTAAATCCAGAGGAAGACGTTTGTGCATTCACGTATGACAAATGTTCACTTTACAAGATGTTAAGCTTGAATTATTCAGCAAACAATTTATGCCTCATGAATGACCTGACCTGACCCACTAGACTGGTTGGGATGCTCATAAAGTATTCTTAAATGACTTGAGAGGGCTTATCTGTTTGTTGGGATTTTAATACTGCTTAGCACAATTTAACATTCACAAAAGATGTACTTTGAGACCTTAAGGAACAACCAGTACTAGTTATTTTAAGATAATTTACTGACGAAACATTCTACCCAATCTCTAAGTACTACAGAATATATAGAATTAATTACAAAAGCAATCAGTTGGTCTCAATCGGCCTGTAAATACTGGGAACTTTAATATACACACACACACACACACATTATATATATATATATACACACACACACACACACACACACATACATTTTATATAATTAATATATACATATTATTAATATATATATATAATTTATAATTTATATATACATATATACATACATACACACGTATAATTCCATACATATATATGTATGTATGTGCGTGTAAGTGTGTGTTTGTATGTGTGTGTGTGCCTGTGTGTAAACTAGAGTAAACCAATGATTTAACCTGAAGAGGGCAGCAGTTCTCCTGTGGTGTATCTATGTGACTATTTAGCAAAACAAAGGATCAATCAAGGCTGAAAGCTCAAAAACAGAGGAGAGTCACAGACAACACATGCAAGCGTGACTTAGACTTCCACTGAAGGTTTTTCCTCCATGCTGGTGTCCATGTAAATCAAACTAGGATTTTCTGAGGACATGCAAATTGAGAAGTAGGTGATTTTTTGGTAATGAGATAAAATTACCATTACAAACAAGACTAAAGTTTATCACGGTACACTAACATTCATTACTGGAATACTCTTGACTGAATCAGCACAGGTACCTCAAAATTGATTGAACATTCTGTATTCATCCTGTTATAGTGTTAAATACGTCCACTGCGGATGTAAAATGATGGACTCGCTTAAAATGACCTCTTTAAATTCAAAAGCCAGAATGAATGCAAAAAGTTGCACAATGTTTATATTTCACATTAAAACGTTACATGTCTTAGTATTTACAGCCCACCTTTAGACCAGCTGACTGCTTATTTGATCATTAAAATGTACATCATCATATGTTCCATTGTATTTTGTACCAAAATGTGGTAATGGATCCTCAAACAATGTTCGCCATAAAGCCACACATGTACAGGAGCAACATCTTACCTCGTTGATGCTGACTTCTGCCTCCACATACTGCAGGCCCTTCTGGATGATGGAGATGAGGGCAGCAGGGGGCACTAGGGCTCCGTTGATGTTGGACTGGCTGATATGGCTCTCTATGCCAAACGTGAAGGCTGAATGGGAAAACCCTGCCAGCGGGGGACGACAAACACATCAGTGTGCGGCTCTCAGTGACCGCGTTGCTCTCGAGCCAGCGCCTCAGAGAAGGCACAACGTGTGCTCTGTGCAACAAAGGCCCGATTGTGTGTTTCTGTTTACTGATCAGTGCTGAAGATGGCCAGTAACTGAAATCTCATCCATTTACAAAAATTTATAGGTGAGATTTAGGCCAGATTACATCATTTAACGCTGCTTTGGACAATGTGTTTGTACAAAAGGCCTCATTTAATTTAATGAGATGAGTTTTGTCTCGTTGATGATGTATACGTACCTGACTCCTGTAGATATCTGTACACCAGAAAGTTGACCTCATCACTGCTTATGCTCATCTTTACACCTGCTTACACCATGAGGTCAGCACACAGGACACAGGCCTGCAGGAGAGAGAGAGAGAGAGAGACACATAACACCCACTCAGCACGGCCGTCAATAACATTAGTGACACGGGGCACAAGTGGAGAATGCAGATGAGAGGTTTCTGCGCAGCGGATTCACAGAATCTCAGGGTGTATAAAAAGCCTTCCGTGCTGTTAAACTGGGTTAACAGCTCTCCCTGCCAACAGAGACATGAGCATGTAAGCTGCTGCCAGGGTATAAAAGTGGATAGTGCACTTCTTTCACTCCAGCATTGCTCAATAACAAGCTGCACTTCCTCGAACGGCCATTACATACTGGTGGCGCTGTTGCACCAGAATTCCTGGGCCGGGCAAACTCCTGCCTATAGCTAAGGGGAGTCTATTTTTACATTCAGCTACTTCAAAATATGTTTGGCTCTCCAGAACTCGGCACTCATTCGGCTCACTGGTGTTCCACGCCAGTGTGTCAATTAATGCAGTTAACCACAGAATTCCTCCCAGCCAGGCAGCACATCACAGCATTCCAGGGACATTCCGAAACGAACATTTGTGTCTGGTGTGGAAAGGTAATATCGCCACAGTTAAGAGTGGATGCACTTATCTGTAGTTTAGATATACTGCACGTGCATAATGTCCTGAATGGAGTGTACAGGTACAGGGAAAAGGGTCCCAGTGAACTTACAGGCTTCATTTTCGAGGAACTTTATGAAAACTAGGCCTGCAACTAGCAATTCTGTGTACAAAGGCATGTGTGTATGACAATAGTCGATACAAGCATTATACAAGCGTTGGTTAAGTGTTTCTGTGTTAAATTGGTGTTTATGGTCCACATGGACAACTCAGATTTCAAATATTAATCCTTACAACTTCACCTCAAATACAGATTTAACCATGTATTCGTTCTCTCCTCCCCGGACAAAGTACATACTACTGAACGTTTTAATACTTTACCTGTATTTGGCAAGATTTAATATTCAATTTAACTTAGTTTGATTTTCAATACTGTGAATTATATGTAAAAGGTAAAATTGTAATTTGTAATACTCCATATCGCATCATTATCAAAATGAAAAATTCCAGTACCACAACGACCCCACTCTTTGGGGCCACTAGACAATGTTAGTCTGAAGCTCTATCATTTCCCATTTGACCTGCTGCATCATTAACTGTAGCCACAGCGAACACACTGTACTTAACATCACTGAAATCTTCCCCAAGTTGTCTCCAGACCAGCGTTACGCTTCCTGGGCTGAGTTTAGTTACCATGCTGCTTTAAAACCGCCTGCTTGTTGGTCTTGTTTTATGTTTATCTCACTTTGCCACTGCCATTGTTCAAAGTCCTGTCTATGACACAAACAACAACTTTTTATGATGCAATGAAAGGACAGAAGCCAAATCACCTGTGTGTGTGGAGCAGGATCACGATCCCAGACCTGCCAAATCCAGAATGTACATATTTTTATGCCGTGTCTCCTGCAGCACGCATGACTCAACTAAGAAGCTCCTCTTGGGTCTCGGTGTGTGAGAGTAGGGAAAATAAACATTCCCACCATTTGGGCTGCCAAAGACTATGTGCCAAAGACTATGTGTATATATATATATATATATATTCACACATACATATACACATACATATACACACACATATATATACACACACATATATATACACACACATATATATACATACATATATATATACACATATATATATACATATATATATACATATATATATACATATACATATACATATATACATACATATATACATACATATATACATACATATATACATACATATATACATACATATATACATA
>JBBMFX010000035.1:15389982-15408356 GCA_037832545.1 Rhabdalestes septentrionalis | reverse complement strand
TAAAGGGACGAACTAAACTAATACTCAGGGGACTGGGAACGGGAAGGCCGGACCGAGGATGGGGTGGTCGTCACAGTGTTACATTTTTCATACAAGAAGTACACAGCTATCATTTGAAGGGTGCCTTAGACACTAAATCACTTATGCCTAAATTTAACTTACATTTTGAAGTAAAGTTGCTACAATGCCAACAAAGAGATTCTGATTCTGATTTTGATTCTAAAGATACCCATAAGGGGGCGCTATTTAGGACCTGAGACAATTTTGTGTGCATTATTAGTTCAGTCTGATTGGCTCCCAAAGCCTTCTTAAAATCCAAGATTTGATGACATCACCAAAATGTAAATCTATAGTGTCAGACATCTCAAAGGTGCTACTTTTAAACCTGCATTAAGAACAGACACGTGCCATGTGCAGGTTGTGTATGTGCCACAATCCAAAGTGATGGTCATTTGAGGTGGAGAGGGAGGTGTCCTATTATGGGATTCTTCTCTGACACTGTGGTCCCGAAGCGTGACTGAGTGGTCCAGTTGATCTGTGGGTTGTGGTCGTGAGGCTGAGGGGGACAGTGGTAGAGTTCCGGTCATGCCGGGAGGGGTTCAGGCAGAGAATCTAAACTCTACCACGTGTTTAAAAATTGGGGGCTCGGGCCGATAATTACAGTTACGGTGTCGTGTCGGGCCGGGCTGGGCACGGACACAAGCTGCAAAGGTTCAGGTCGGATCAGGGGTTCATTTTTGGGACCGATCTAAGCTCTAGGTCAGGGCTGGGCAATTCATTTCTACAGGGGCCACATGAAAAATCTGAACTGTGTTGGAGGGCCGAACTGACCATAACATAACTCGATATTACATTTCTCCCATTGTAAAAAGCAATACATTTTATATTTTGATAAGCTGCTACTGATCAGAAGTCTAAGAATATTCTGTAAATATTTATGTACATGGTATTAACTGTGATGTAGATTGAAGAGGAAAATAATCCTATAAATATCATTTTTTAGATTTGTCACATCGGGGGGTACACGGAGTGAGGCGAGGCGCAGAGAGCAGGTTCTTAGATGGTACAAAACTGAAATCAAACATGGCAGGAGTGGGAGGCTCAGGGTCGGTGCGAATCTGCAGCCGATGGAGGGTTGTCTCTCACGCAGTTGCATCCAGGCCCTCAGCAGAGCTGCGAACATCCAACCGCTCCGAGGCAAAAGGCTGGAGATCTGTGGCGATCCATCAAGCCAGTTCAGCGAAGCTTTACGCTGCGGCTCCCAGAACACCCACTGCGGAGAAGACAAAAGGCTGCAGACCGAGTAGCAGTGGAGCCGTGCGACCCGGCGAGCGGGGAATCCCGAATACAACCTCGCAACCAGCCGCGGACCCGAAAGGGCACCCTTAGCTCAAAGTGGGCTCTAGCTCTGAGGACCTTTCCTCCAGAACCCTCCCTAGCCCACTGTCCCCGCGCTGGTACGGGCTGGCTCAGGCTCTACCACACCGCCGGTAACGGCCACCACAACTCCGGAACCCCAAGACTAGGAGTCTGTGCACAAACCTGCTGCGCCTCTGTGGGGGACGGAGCAATCTGTCACATCGGGGGGTGCATGGAGTGAGGCGAGGCACAGAGTGCAGGTTCTTAGATGGTACTTTAATGTGACACAGACTCAAGACACTACAAAACTGAAATCAAACCTGGCATGCGGGCCGAACTCAAATACACAATACAGGAGAACACACAAGGGAAGGACACTGTGCAGGATGCAAAAGGTATAGTGACAGTTGCTCTGTCAGAGCACACTGATATCTACTTAAATACAAACCACACTTCAACATGAACCAATCACAATCCCTAATCACTTAACTTAAAACACACAACAGCTGAACACAATGACATCAGACACCGACATACACCCTTCAACTTTAAAATAAGAGTCCCACATAACAGCCTCCACCACAACAGATTCAGATTCGTTAAAGACCGACAACTGAAAAAAACTGACCAAAAATACAATCCATTAATTAATATAAAGGTTGACTGTAAAACAATATAAGAGCAACTGCAAAACAATATAAGGGTTTATCAACACACATACATTCATATTTGCCAAGTTATGCTGAAATACGAGGCTACAGGTGATAATAAACTAAGAGCCCTTTGGGAGCTGAGAGAATCGGCTCTTCTTTGGGAACTGAGCCAAAAGAGCCGGCTGTCTGAAAAGAACCAAACTTCTCGTTGCTGTAAGCGGTTTGGCCGTCCGCACTGGAGTGTGTAGTGTTCATAATGCAAATACAAACCTAATTTGATTAAATTATACTGCGTGCTCTGTCCCGCCTTGTCCCGCCCCCAAGACACCGATATTCGGCTGGCCGAATTAAAAAGTCCAATAGTTTGCCCATCCCTGCTCTAAGCCAGCATCACTGATGGCCATTTTACCAGCTGCCGCTTTGTCAATAAAGGTGTTCCTCACAGTCAGGACCCGGGGTTAGTGTGGCCATATAAAAAACCCCAGAGATCTGGGCAAGGGAAGAGGAGGCCGATCACAGATCCCCACTAATGTGATGGGCCAGTATATGTTTCCAGACGTCGAGGGCGTAGGTTGGGCATCCTGCTGCGGGGGGCTCGGTTGTATGGCCTGCACAGATGCTGTAGTCTGTTTATAAAGGGGGGGGGGGGTCTGCGGAGTCTGCCCTGATTGTTGGGGGCAGTGCCGTGTCCCTTCCCCTGGCAGTGCCAGGTCTGGGTCACCATATAGTGGCCCTAGATTGGCCCCCAAACTGTATACTGGACAACAGAGGAACAGGCCTGGTCTGGAATACTGTAATATTAGTGCAAGAACTTGTTCATTATTGGACTCTCAGGTCTAAAGGAGGAAAATACTGGCCTGATGTAACTCTGCCTCACTTTTGCCTTTACCAGCTCCACTGCAGAACATTGGCTTATAACCAGCAGGCTGTGGGATATTTATTACATGAATCATCACATGTTAAATGAAAAAGAAAAATGCATTAAACAGTTAAATGAGGTAAGATTCTCAGTAAAGTTTAATCAGTTTATGAGCGAGAGCTTCAATATTCACTTTCAGCATTTCACTTTAACTCGCTGACCGTTAGTGTCCACCGGGAAATGTACAGGAAGGGCCATTCAACTTAACTCAAATACTTAATTTTGCTCAAATATTTAAGGTTTTATGAGTGAGAAATGTATGGTAGGCCATTTTAACATGTAATTGCCAGACTGGATATGTAGGTCAGATATCCTAGTAAAAATTATCATTACAGATATCCAAAATGACGTTCTTCTTCTCTACAATGAACATTACAGATATCTCAAGCCTCATTCTTCCTAGTCTCAGCCTCAGATGTCATGCCCACGGAACGTTGGCTAAACGTCTGATGCGTACGGTACACTTAACTGGAAACACTTCAGGAATGTCAAAGTCGTCCTCTGATTGGTTGAATTTTGTCGAATTTCCGGGGGACGCGAGTGTTGCGTTTATTATCGGTCCCCCGGGAAACAAAGCGCAGGCGTGTGACTGCAGAAGAAAAACTGTCGCGTTTACACGAGTCACGATGAGCATTTATCAAGCTAAGCTAAACGTAGGATTCTCAATAGTGTGCAAGGTTCACGGCACAGACTCTTTAAGAGACGTTCAGGAGTTTGTTTGAGACTAAAATAGATATTTTAGCCTGTTTGCTGACGGGATTTGGGAAGAGTGTTATTTCACGAGCCTGCCCGACCCTTTGACTTGTTGTACACCGGTCTGTTGTTGTGGGGACATTTCCACGCCACGAAACACGACGCTGAATGAAACGAACTGTGATTGGTTGTTTGACAGGTCACTTCTCAGCTGTCTTGTGTTTCGTTTGAGTGATTGTGGTTTATGATTGGTTTGTGTCTGAGTGCGTTTAATATTTTAGTTCTTTGAGTAGGTGTGTTATTGAGTGGTCAACCCTCACATTTACCCTCATACTTCCGGCTCCTGAAGGTTTTCTGTGTAGTTAGGTTTTGTGTTAAAAGGCCCTCGAGCATCTTTTGGTTATTAGTTATTTTCTGTACTGAGTCTGTGTCTGTTTTGTTTTAAAATTCCATCTGGAACCCTTGTCTCTCCGTTCTCTACTTTTCACATTGCTGTGTTCCCTTGTGTGTAAATAGTGCTTTAGTTTGGATTCAGAGCAACAAATATTCTGCTTTTCTTTCAGAAAGCAAAAAACAATAAAAGAGAGCTGCCTGGAAAATTGGTAGCAATGCAGCCATAGCTGAAGCTCTCCGGTGAGAGTGCCAGTGTGTCGCTGCTAATCTCATATTAGCTCCCCTGCTATCCGGGCGAGGACAGAGAGAGAGGGACAGAAGAACAGTAATAGATGGAGTGTGGACAGAGTGAGCCTATACTGTTGCAGATAGATAGAGTGAGGCTATACTGGTACGAATCCAGGTTGCAATAGCTTTAGTCAAAATTGTATTCATAGATTCATGTTAGACTTCTGGTGTTTGCTAAAAGAGCACACAAGTTATAACCAAGTGATTTTACCTTAAAAACTGGAGGACTCTCACCTCCCCATAATGTTTAATACACTGTTTGGACAATTTTGGCCAATAGAAACCCATTAAAGATAAATTTGTTTAATTCCTTGTTATTTACACTGTTAAATCATACAATTTAGGTTAAAATGCTTTCATTCTAAACTCAACACTTGTTGTATAAATGAAGTTTTTAGTGTTTTCTTCCAGATTATATGATTTATGTATAATAATATTAGTTTCCAATAGGGGAGTACGATAGCTGGAACAAATTGATGACACAATTTTGACATCGGTGTGACCTTACTGTAGTTTCAACTGGCCAAAAATGTCCATGAGGGCGTCAAGTGTGACAATCTGGTGTGTGGAGCATTTTAGTGATATATTTAATGAGTTGAAGTGAAACATGTAAAGATCTAAAAAAATCCATAGCATTGTTATTTTTCATTCCATTTGCATCAACACTGCTAAAAGAGCCAAAAAGTTTCATACCATATGCATTAACAGAGGTATAATTATAAAACAAACGAGTAAAATGAACAAAAATGTCCCACAGGAGGCCCAGAGGTTAAAGTGGATTTTGAACAGTGCAAATCTGTAGCACTTTTGTCACAGTAAAACATGGAGAATGTACATAAATCCCCAAAATATATATTTTGTACAAAGCAGTGTCATCCACTGGGTTTGTAGAGCCACTTGTAACGTTCTTCAGTACGCTGTTAACATGATGACGTTATTTAAGGAAACAGCACTTCAATCTGTCTTTAACCTCAACGGCGTCGTCCTTTGGAGTTTTCCTCCATTGTCTTCATTAGTGCCACAATTTCATGCGAGATTAGGCATGTAATTATGTGTTAAATAAGTGGGATGGCCAGGAGGTCCTAATGAAAAGAACGCTGCCAATTAGAGCCACTGGACATTAAAGCATATCGAGGGATTGGGGCTCCAGGGGTGTAAACGACTTTTTCAGAATTTTACAGGAGAGCTAAGACAAACATTTCATTGTAACTCAAGGCGGTACATGGTGCAGTCAGGATTCAGCCTTTATTTTAAAAAGTAACTATTATTACCATTTGATAGAGCTCACCAGGACCTTTAACATTGTGTATAAAACATATTTTCACCCAAGATGTCACCTACGCCCCTCATGTTCCAAACCCACCATTTGTGCAGGAGCAGTCTCTCTTGCTTTCCTCATTTCTCTAAGTCTCTCCTACACATGGACATTGCTTGAGAATGCAGAGGCAAACACACCTTGTCTATTAAACCTGTTTCATCTAACGTGTTTTGCGTGGTAAAACAAGCGTGTGCATGGGCGTAAATTCCAGGGGGAACGTGTAATCATGTAATTTTCCATGAATCTGCTATAATGCCGATTTAAAATACTTCTTATCTAGTAACATTAGCTTGTTCACAGTAGCTTGTTGCGAAATGCACTGACACCAACACGCCAAAGCCATTTCCCATGCAGTGTTTTATTTCTGATGACTTGGCATAATGAAATCTTAACATTAATGGATACAGTTAGCATATTTTTTTAGCTGTGCGTTTACTAAATGAGCTTCATCTGAACTGACACCACTGTACAAGCAGTTTCGATTCTGTGCTTAAGCACAGATAAAAACTGTTTTTAATTCCTTGTGTACAATCTGACTGTATTATTTGTGTCCCCTAAAAAAAATGCTCATGAGAAATTTGATAATAATTGCCCCCCCACCCCCCCGTTAACTGAAATTTACGCCCATGAGTGTGTGTTTCACTCCTCAGGAGATCTCAGGTGGCATTCGCACACAAACAGTTGTTGGGGGAGGGCAGAGCAATCAATTTTCATTTCCAGGTGTCAGACCTCCAGAAAGCGGCATTAGCGCATCATTTAGCTACAATTCAGCTACAGACACACTGAGACATGAGCCAGCAGCACCGGACCCCTGTCTGCACCACACCTTGCCCATCAGTTAAAACTGGTTTAAATATGACGAGCTTTGGATCAAGCAAGATTCATTTAGTTCAAATGTATGAGATTGTTTGTCATTTTTAGAATGTATTCATTCAAATTCCTCAAAATCAGCATAAATCTGTTAAGTGTGAACACAATGAAACTGAATCAGTTAAAACTGGTTTAAACATGACGAGCTTTGGATCAAGCAAGATTTGTTTAGTTCAATTGTATGAGATCGTTTACATCAGGTTTATTTAAAGAGAGATAAACCTGCCATCGTTCATTCAGACCACATCGGGTTTATTGGTATTATTACATAAATTTCGTTCTTAACTGTTTCATTTACGTGTGACTGACAGATACGAAGCACAGAAAGTTTACTGGCCTGTTTCTGTTAAATCTCAGTCATTCTAATGGAGGGAAGTTTTAAATGCAACTGAAAAACAGAAATCCTTGGAAATGGACCAAATATTTCTGTGGGTGTGTGTCCGATCTCCTGGAAATTAATTTCAGCCCGCAACTGTTCAGATAAATGTGTGCTGGGATTCCACAACTCTCTGTAAAATCACTGCATGTAGCTCCTTCCCAGTAAAGCTCTGAGCTTTTGATGTGTCAAAATTCACCAACAAACAACAAACTGCAGCGTAGTTTCAGTGTGTGTCATGGAAAGCTTGGCGAATGCAATGATCCATGGTGGCAACAGCAGAATGGTCCAGATGCTCTGGACCGGCTCCAGATGTCTTTGTTGGTCAAAACACAAAAGGTTCCTATGAGACGCTGTATTCCGCCGCAAGGTGATAACAAGGGCGAATACCGACTCTTTGCCTAGACAATAATAAAGCGTGCTGGTGAGGGGTTCCGCCTGACTGGCGCTGCCCTCGCCTCCCGACCGCTCGGGGTGACTTAGCCCCGCCGCTAATCTGCGTCTGAGCGCCGAGAGCTGAAGGAGCTGCAGAGGAAATCACACGAAAAGTGTTTAAGCCTTCAGGCCGCAGGGCATTCGGCGGGGACACCAGTTTATACGCCGCACACTGTCAGACAGAGGGTTAGATGTCAGTTATCAGTCAGTGAAACCCCAGCTGGAACTACCACAGCAAATTTACTGCCGTCCTTATTGCATGTTTTTATTGACGTCCTGCATTTTGTTGCACATATAAACTCTGTTCTGCATCCTTTGCACATTTCTACTGCCTGAATATAGTCACAGAAATATTTGACCCATTTCCAAGGGTTGATGTAGGTAAACTTTCTGTGCTGCGTATCTGTCAGTCACATGTAAATGAAACAATTAAAAATCTGAATTATGTAATAATACCAATAAACCCGATGTGGTCTGAATGAACGATGGCAGGTTTATCTCTCTTTAAATAAACCTGATGTAAACGATCTCATACAATTGAACTAAACAAATCTTGCTTGATCCAAAGCTCGTCATGTTTAAACCAGTTTTAACTGATTCAGTTTCATTGTGTTCACACTTAACAGATTTATGCTGATTTTGAGGAATTTGAATGAATACATTCTAAAAAGGTGATTATTGAAGTAAAATCAAATAGATGCAAATAAACTAAGCCATGATTAATTTTTCTGAGTGCAGGGCAAAATACTGTATTTATCCTGAATGAAAACATTTTCAATTTGCACTGACCATTGTTGTGCCTTCTTATAAGTTACATAGTTGCTCTTGTGTTGTGTTTGTTCTGCATGTGTTGCACCGTGGTCCTGGTGGAACGCTGATTGTTTATATGGCAGAAATCACGATAAAAACCTACTTGACTTGACTTGAAAAATTGCAATAGTCACTATACAGTGTACAGCTGTGGTCAGAATTTTACATACACTCATCATAGTCATGAATGTCATATTCATCTTGGGTGATATAGCAATGCCATAACAGGTGTCATGTTATTTTGGCATGTTACGTACATTAACATGACACTGTCATGTTACCGATAACCAGTAATGTCAAAACAGACGCTGTTTGATTTAAATTAGCTTGGGGTATAAACTGTCAGGACATCAAACAGTGTAATATCTGTCATGACATTTACCAGCAAAAATAACAAATGTTTTATCGGAATGGACATCATCTGTGACGAAATCTCATGACATGGCATGATTTTCTGTTTCATATAAATAAAATGTTCCCCAGGAGCCTTTATTATAACTCGGACCTCTCCTCCACTATGAGTCTGAAGTGTGGAACAGAATGGGAGCAAATGGACTGTGGCAACACGATAAAGTTGAATTCCACTTTATCCTCAAACAGTTTCCTTATCGGCAGAGTTCCCCTGCAGGGCAGGGCCGGAGCCTTTTATTGCGGGTTATCAAACGTCCGTCCTGAATTAGAAATTGCGGCAGTGCCAGCCTCTCTTGGCACCACTGTGAGCAGAGCTCGTAAACAAATGGCTCAGTCTGACCAACGGAGCGCCCGCAAATGGAATTACATGCTCTGAGAGCAGCGGGCAGATCTCTGCCAGAGCAGCCAGAGAGAAAAACCTCCCGTTTCCTCTGAATCCGCAGGCAGACGCTGCACGGGTAATGGGACAGACACACCATTAAACATCAGTGAGACAGTCAGAGAGACGCTGTCACACAATTCCACCTGTCAACTGCGGTAACTGGAGCTCCTCATACTCGGAGAAGTTCACATTCACTCACTCACAGATTCTCTGAGTCATTCAGGCCCTCACTCACGTAATCAGCCTCTCACTCACTCACTCATTCATTCATTCACTCACTCACTCACTCTCTCATTCACTCACTCACTCACTCACTCTCACATTCACTCACTCGCTCATTCACTCACTCACTCTCTCATTCACTCACTCTCTCATTCACTCACTCACAAATTCTCTCAGTCATTCAGGCCCTCGCTCACATAATCAGCCTCTCACTCACACACTCACTCAATCATTCACTCACTCTGTCACTCACTCTCTCATTCAATCACTCTCTCACTCTCTCACTCACTCACTCACTCACTCTCTCATTCACTCACTCATTCACTCTCTCATTCACTCACTCTCTCATTCACTCAGTCACTCTGTCATTCACTCATTCATTCACTCACTGTCTCACTCTCTCATTCACTCACTCATCCATTCACTCACTCACTCATTCACTCTCTCATTTACTCACTCACTCAATCACTCACTCACTCACTCACTCACTCACTCATTCACTCACTCACTCACTCGCTCATTCACTCACTCACTCTCACATTCACTCACTCGCTCATTCACTCACTCATTCTCTCATTCACTCACTCTCTCATTCATTCACTCACTCTCTCATTCACTCACTCGCTCATTCACTCACTCACTCTCTCATTCACTCACTCGCTCATTCACTCACTCACTCTCTCATTCACTCACTCTCTCATTCACTCACTCACAAATTCTCTCAGTCATTCAGGCCCTCGCTCACATAATCAGCCTCTCACTCACACACTCACTCAATCATTCACTCACTCTGTCACTCACTCTCTCATTCAATCACTCTCTCACTCTCTCACTCACTCACTCACTCACTCTCTCATTCACTCACTCATTCACTCTCTCATTCACTCACTCTCTCATTCACTCAGTCACTCTGTCATTCACTCATTCATTCACTCACTGTCTCACTCTCTCATTCACTCACTCATCCATTCACTCACTCACTCATTCACTCTCTCATTTACTCACTCACTCAATCACTCACTCATTCACTCACTCTCTCATTCACTCATTCACTCGCTCACTCACTCATTCACTCACTAACTCATTCATTCACTCACTCTCTTATTCACTCACTCATTCATTCACTCACTCATTCACTCACTCACTCTCTCATTTACTCACTCTCTCATTCACTCACTCACTCACTCATTCATTCACTCCTTCACTCTCTCATTCACTCACTAATTCACTCACACACTCTCTCATTCACTCCCTCACTCTTTCATTCACTCATTCACTCACTCACTCTCTCATTCACTCACTCTCTCATTCATTCACTCACTCACTCACTCACTCACTCTCTCATTCACTCACTCTCTCATTCACTCACTCACAAATTATCTCAGTCATTCAGGCCCTCGCTCACATAATTAGCCTCTCACTCACTCACTCACTCACTCACTTACTCACTCATTCACTCACTCACTCTCTCATTCACTCATTCACTCTCTCATTCACTCACTCATTCACTCACTCACTCTCATTCACTCACTCATTCACTCACTCATTCACTCACTCACTCACTCACTCTCTCTTTCACTAACTCACTCTCTCATTCACTCACTCACTCACTCACTCTCTCATTCACTCACTCACTCACTCTCTCATTCACTCACTCACTCACTCTCTCATTCACTCACTCACTCACTCACTCTTTCATTCACTCTCCCATTCACTCACTCACTCACTCATTCACCCACTCACTTACTCACTCTCTCATTCACTCACTCTCTCATTCACTGACTCACTCACTCACTCACTCATTCTCTCATTCACTCACTCACACTCATTCACTCACTCACTCACTCACTCACTCTCTCATTCACTCACTCACTCACTCTCTCATTTACTCACTCACTCACTCACTCTCTCATTCACTCACTCACTCTCTCATTCACTCACTCACTCACTCTTTCATTCACTCACTCACTCACTCTCTCACTCTCATTCACTCACTCTCCAATTCATTCACTCACTCACTCAATCTCTCTCTCATTCACTCACTCTCCCATTCATTCACTCACTCTCTCATTCACTCACTCTCTCATTCACTCACTCACTCATTCATTCATTCACTCTCTCATTCACTCCCTCACTCACTCACTCACTCATTCACTCACTCTCTCATTCACTCACTCTCTCATTCCTACACTCTCTCACTCTCTGATTCACACACTCCCTCATTCACTCAATCACTTATTCATTCACTCACTCACTCACTCAATCAATCATTCCCACATTTACTCTCACACAATAACCCATTCATTCAGTCATTTTAGTCTTTTAAGTCACACACTCACTCTCTCATGCTATAACCAATCCATTCAATCTCTCTCTCTCTTTCTCTCTCTCTCTCTCTCTCTCTCTCTCACACACTTACTCACTGACATTCATGCATTCATTCAGTCATTTCAGTCACACACTCACTCACACCCTCACACACTCACTTAATCATTCACTCCCTCCCTCCCTCACACACTCCCTCACTCCCTCACACAGTCACTTACTCACTCACCCACTCACTCGCTTTCACCCATTCACTCACGTACTCACTCGCAATCATGCATTCACTCATTTACTGACACACTCACATATTCACTCACTGACTTCCACACTCTCACACAATAACCCATTCAGTCAGTCAATCACTTCCTCACTTCCTCACTCACTCGCTCTCAGTCACTTATTGATTTCAGTTCAGTTCAGTCAGTCGATATTAGATCCTGAACAAGAATAGAAACTAATCAGAATTTGTTTCAGAGCGGTTACTGAGTAACTCACAGTAGTTACACGCCAATAACCTTTAAGAGTGTAGAGTTAAAGGGACATGACGTGGCATATGAAGGGTCTATTACTCTTCCCTGATGCCCCCCCCGCCTCACATACACACACACATAGCACACACAAACAGAGTTCGAGTCGCCCCACTTTGTCACTGACAGTGCAGTCAGTCACGACTGGGGAAGTGAGAGAGCACCTGTGTCACCGCCGCGTTACGGCACGCTCCATAAAGGCCAATCAGAAAGTGCCTGCCGAACAAGAGGAGCAGCATTTACTCTCTTTCTTTCTCTCTCTCTCTCTCTCTCCCTCACACGCCCCTTCACTCACACTGCTGGGGATCAGTGGCACGGTGGGCGCTCCCCCGCCTGCCCACCGCTCTCCTCATTATCCCCCCGTCCCGCTGCTCGCCTGCCTATGAATAGTCAATAACAAACAAGCGGGCAGGAAACGAGGGAGCAGATGAAGGCGGCCCGGCTGATTGATGTCCGCCGTGTTTGTGGAGGGCTGCTTTATTCAGGTGGACAGACTTCACTCCTCTGGAGGATTATCCTTTGATCTCCTTCACCTGCTCCATTACTCCAGCAAAGGGGGTCTCTTTTTCTTCTTTTCTTTTTGGTCTGTGGTCCTTGGGCTTCTTTAAACTTGATGGATGGGGATGCTTTATTGGCAGAGACACTTCTTTAAAGTCTGGAGTTGGTAGGTTAACCTGCCTCTCGGTGGAGCACTGGTCGGGAGAAGATTCACGTTTCTCCATCTCCGGTCAGCCGTAGGAAACAATGGCAAGATATGAGATCTGTGAGCTCATGGTTGACTGAGAGATTGTGTGTGTGTGTGTGTGTGTGTGTGTGCCGGTAGATTTTCCGAGCAGTATTTAGCCAGTGCCTTGGAGAGCGCCGGACACGCTGGAGCAGCTGGGAGGATGTTCTTATGGGCCGGAACCAAAGGAGCTCAGGGATCAGGAAGCGAAAGGAGGTACGACGTGACGAAAACAGTAAACATCCAATTACAGTTAAATGTCAGAAGGCTTTAATTTGTTGTTGAGGACGAACAGCAGGCGGTCCATTTCCCAAGGCTTGTAGAGGATTTTTATTAAACCGTTTTATAAAAGTGACACATGAGATGTAATAAAATGTCGTTACATTCAAGATCGACATAATTCTGTTCTACTGTTACAGCAACCGTGTTGTTTGACTGACGCACATGTTTTGTACAGGTAGCCAACAGTTACAACCACTGTATGTTTACCATTTTAATAATGGCACATTAGTTATTAGTTAAATGAAGGAAAAAAGATAAACTCCCATTCAGAAGGCAATCAGGCATAATTTCTCATTTCCATTTGCTGAAATGTCTCAAAATTAGAGTTCAAGGCTGGCATTTCATTCATCTAGCTAGAGTCTCTGCACTTTTGTTTCAAGGTCATTAAAAACTTTACCTATTTACAGTTGGGTGCAGTCGAGTGCATGCGAATCTATTCCAGTGTTTTAATGGACGTTTAGATTTATACCGTCATTCAGAATTGGATTTTGTCCGAGGCACCCGGTTCCCAAAGCTGGGCTTGTAAATCAAACGCACTTTCACTTTCTGTCACCGATTATTCATTGATTGTTCTTTGATCTCTGACAGACTTCAGTGGAATTGTTTATGTGAGTTGGACTTTTGAGGCTAATTCCTATAAAACTGCAAAGTCCTATGCATTTTTATTGACTGAATGTCAGTCAAAAAGCTGTGACTCATTTGCTTTGCTTGTGTTTTAGAGTCTAAAGTTTGTTTAAGTGTAAAAACGGCCCTGGTCAAATGACGTGCTGTGCTGATTTTCCAAGTGAAAATGACCTCGAGTACTCAGACAGGGCATCTTCTGATTTATGTGCTGGTTATAACTCTTATGTGCTCAGTTTAAATAGTGTAATAATAGAATAAGACATTGTAAACATGTACATCATACACATATACATATATAATGTGTGTGTATATATATATCGGTGCTCTCTGGCAGAAACCTCATAACTCCACTTTTGAGCTTTGCTTTTTTTTTTCATAAATCGATACAGTTGGTCAGTCTCCACGTGGGTCTGTAAAATGTAGAAATTATTAACCAATGAAAAGTGTTGAAAGAGTTATACCGATTTTGATGGAACTGTATTCATTTATTTAGAATATACATCGTATTTTGAGTTTACTGAAAAATAGCCGTTTTGAACATATGAGGTTTCGGGCCGATAGGGCCAATATATATATGTATTAATATATATGGCTTTTTCTATTCTATTTTCCCAATAAATTTGGACACTTTTAAGTAAACCTGCATTACATTGTGCAGAAATATCTTGATCACAGGATGTACTGTAATTTGATCCAGGGCACTCACACCTTTTAGAACCTGACTGCGTGTGTGTGCTGTATCTCTGCTGGAGTGAAGTCTCTCTGCTCTGCTTCTCTGTGTGTTCACGACTCGCCTGTCTGCCGTTTATCAGAACTATTTATCAGAAGATCAGGGAGTATGACGTCCTGGACAAGAGGAAGACCGTGACTGCGCTGAAGGCGGGCGAGGACCGAGCCATTCTCCTGGGACTCAGCATGATCTGCTTTTCTGTCATGATGTACTTTGTGCTGGGCATCACAATGGTGCGCTCCTATTTTGAGAGGTAAGGTCCTGTATAGAGTGGTAAGGTCCTATATAGAGAGGTAAGATCCTATATCGAGATGTAAGGTCCTATATAGAGAGGTAAGGTCCTATATAGAGAGGTATGGTTCTATATAGAGAGGTAAGGTCCTATATAGAGAGGTATGGTTCTATATAGAGAGGTAAGGTCCTATATAGAGCAGTAAGATCCTATATAGAGAGGTACAGTCCTATATAGAGAGGTAATATCCTATATCGAGAGGTAAGGTCCTATATAGAGCAGTAAGATCCTATATAGAGAGGTAAGGTCCTATATAGAGAGGCAAGGTCCTCTATAGAGAGGTAAGGTCCTCTATAGAGAGGTAAGGTCCTATATAGAGAGGTAAGATCCTATATAGAGCAGTAAGATCCTACATAGAGAGGTAAGATCCTATATCGAGAGGTAAGGTCCTATATAGAGCAGTAAGATCCTACATAGAGAGGTAAGATCCTATATCGAGAGGTAAGATCCTATATTACAAGGTAAGGTCCTATATAGAGAGGTAAGGTCCTATATAGAGAGGTAAGGTCCTATATAGAGAGGTATAGTTCTATATAGAGAGGTAAGGTCCTATATAGAGAGGTAAGGTCCTATATAGAGCAGTAAGATCCTACATAGAGAGGTAAGATCCTATATAGAGAGGTATAGTTCTATATAGAGAGGTAAGGTCCTATATAGAGCAGTAAGATCCTATATAGAGAGGTAAGATCCTACATAGAGAGGCAAGGTCCTATATAGAGAGGTAAGGTCCTATATAGAGAGGCAAGGTCCTATATCGAGAGGAAAGGTCCTATATAGAGAGGTAAGGTCCTATATAGAGAGGTAAGGTCCTATATAGAGAGGTAAGATCCTATACAGAGATGAATCCTGGTGGCTGCACAGCATTTTGCTAAAAGTTCCATTCTTACTAGTCAATATTTAGTAAGTAAGGCAGTTCTTTGCATTCAGGTCCAGTGTTGCACTGATAGGGTCTACTTACGCTCCTTTAGGTGCCAAGTAAAGAATTGAAAAGTCAATTATCTTTTCAATAAGTAAACTATAACTGGTCTAACTGAATGCGTCATGAGTTCCATACAAGAAAACCACATCTGCACCTCCTTTCATGTGGCGACTGCAGGTAAAGATCAGTGTTTCCATTAGAAATCACATACATGGGAGCACTCAGGGTGCTCAGGGTACCACTGTCCACACCGCCTCCATCAAATAATCACTTCAGACTGGCCCGTCAGCTCCTCTTTCTCCGTCCCCTTTACAATCACACGGTTTTTACTCATCTATCAGGGAAAAGTCCGTTTCAGGGATGGCCAGCACAGCGCTGCAGCGACTCTGATTCTATCACACTAACAAGATTAGTGTTTATTTTCATTATTGTTTAAAATGTTTTAAGAAGTGGGAGTAAAATTGGACTTAGTCTTTGTGGAGCTGAAAAAATGACTCAAGTTTGGAAGGCCATTGATGGCACCTGGCTTAACGTGGACGTTTATCTGTTCTGTTGGACTAAAATCTTCAGATATTATGTTTTTTGAGGGTGAATTTCAGAACAAATATACAATATCAATATCAGTCAACAAATGTGTTTTTCAGGTCAGACCAGCCCTTACGGTAAACACAACATGCTGCGATGAATTTACACGATTCAGTTACGAGTAACTGTGCAGCAACACAGACTGAGCGGTGAACGCTCAAACCGTTTCAATCCAGGATCCAGTGTCAAAGTGACTAAAAGTGAATATGCCCCAGGCTTTCTGAGCAGTTGGGGAAAAAGACACTTCATCAATAAATAAATAAATAAATAAATAAATAAATAAATAAATAAATAAATATAAATCGTCACTGTCTGGCAGAAACCTCGTAACTCCACTTTAGGTCTTTGTTGTTGGGTATTTTTTTCATTAATTGATAATATTGGTCAGTCTCCATGTGGGTCTGTAAAATTTTGAAAGTATTAACCAGTGAAAAGTGTTGAAAATAGTCGTTTTGGACATATGAGGTTTCCGCCCGACAGGGATGAGATATAAATAAATACAAAAATTATTATTATTATTATTATTATTATTATTATTATTATTATTATTATTTTTATTATTATTATTATTATTATTATTATTATTATTATTATTATTATTATTATATAAGTTTATTTATAAGCTCTCTCTTACAGTTCCACAATATTGTGCGATTGTTTCTACAGAAAAGGTTTTTTTGTGAAAAACGCAGTTTGAAGAAAATGATTTCTACACAGTTCTGTACAGGTTTCACCGTCTGTGTTAACAGCTAATTGTTGTTCAGGCGGTTCCCTGCCTCTGTCCCGGGTTCCCGGGGTGAGCCTGGGATTGAGGGACGAGACCAGAAGCTGGAACTGAGCATGTGCAAATTCCCCTGATCCCGTGCAGAATGCAGAATACATGAAGCTCCGCCAGAGGAAGCGAATCTCCCAGCCGAGCCTCCGATACTCCGTATAGAGAGAGACTGCCTGGCACTGAGAGGCAGGACGGGGTCTATTGCGCAAACGGCTGAAACAATAGAGCCCCGGCACGTCCCTGCGCATTCTGACCAGGAGTCACGACAAACACACCTGTCGCGATCACTACAGACATCCGAGCTGCACAGCGGCACTCGAGGCCACTACTGTTCACCAAGCACCCGCTGTTCTACACCTCACCGCTCAGGCCCACACACTTTAACTAATCACTGAAAAGTTTTTTGGCCCTTCAGAGGAGCCGCCTGCAGTCAAGGGGAAAATAAGTCATCAGTGTGGAAATGGGATAATCCAGAGGTGACGCTGGAACTGAAGGGGGACTTCCTCTCTCGTAATTGAGTTCGATGTCAGTGCCTTCGGCGCATGCAAATGTTCCTCCGCAAGCCGCCAAGGGGATCTGAAAGGTGTAGAAACTATTAGAAGTGTGTCATGTCAGTTACAGCACATAGGGATGGACTGGGTTTAATGCAATTGCAATAATTTTTTATTGGGAAACGCTTGCTTTCACAGTAAGATGCCTTCCATGAGGTGTAAAAATACAAGAGAAAATCTCTATTGCAAAAGTGTATAAAATAGCAGCATTATTACATAATGCATGAAATTAGAAACTGTTCTGATCAAGATTATTTACTTTTTGCTATGGCTGTGGAAGCCCATTTGTGTAGTTTTATTGTATAACGCATCGATTTAAGAAAAAAAAATCTCATTAGGGAATCAATTTAAAAAGTTGGAAAAAGTCCCCTGTAATAAGTAGTCTTTGAAATATAAGTTTTGCTAATTTATTTGTTACATATAGGTCACTGAGGCGAGCAATTTAATTAATCAAATAACATGGTGTTACTTAATATTAATCACTTTAAATAATTTTTTCATATTTAGTTTAGATCTGTGTAAACAGAAGGGGAGAAAGACCTGCATTTGAACAAAAGCTATTATTTTGTGTACAATCCTGAAATAAATGATTTATGTTAATTAATAATGTTGATTAATAAGAAATATCTTGTAAACAATGTAGCAGTGATAAATGACAGGATCTCTAGAAGATATTAGTTAGAGATTGAGTACCAGCAAAATTCTAAATCTCTCTGTCTGTCTTTCTCTGTCTCCCTCTCTCTCTCTCTCTCTCTCTCTCTCTCTCTCTCTCTTTCTCTCTTTCTCTCACTCTCTCTCTCTTTCTCTCTCTCTCTCTCTTTCTCTCTTTCTCTCACTCTCTCTCTCTTTCTCTCTCTCTCTCTCTCTCTCTCTCTCTCTCTCTCTCTCTCTCTCTCTCTCTCTTTCTCTCT
>JBBMFX010000035.1:15362401-15375368 GCA_037832545.1 Rhabdalestes septentrionalis | reverse complement strand
AGGGAGAGAGAGAGAGAGAGAGAGAGAGAGAGAGAGAGAGAGAGAGAGAGAGAGAGAGAGAGAGAGAGAGACAGAGACGAAGGTCATGAAGACATCCACAGAATTAACTATTGATGCTGTGCTCAATGTCTCGGCATCAGTCTTACTTAAAAATACGGCATGTGTGGTTGCACCATGTAATAAAATAGGTTTTATGTCATGGTACGAAATGTACAAATAAGAACTGTATGGAGGTGGTGTATTAATATAAATGTAATAAACATATAAGAACTGCATGGGGGTAGAGTATGAATACACATATTAAACATAACTGTGTAGGGGTGGAGTATTAATACACATATTATACATAACAACTGTGTGGGGGTGGAGTATTAAAATAAATGATATACATATAAGAACTGCATGGAGGTAGAGTATTAATACACATAATATACATAAGAACTGTATGGAGGTGGGGTATTAGTATAAATATAGTATACAAAGAAGAACTGCATGGGGGGGTATTAATGAACATTATATGCATAAGGAACTGTGTGGGGGTGGAGTATTAATATAAATTATATACATATAAGAACTGTATGGGGTGGAGAACTAATGTGATTTATGGACATATATGAGTAATATTTACAGAAGTGCAGGTGCAAAAGAGAAAGGGATTAATATGTGTATGTGTGTAGTATGAATGAAAAAATTAAATAAAAGGTAAATAATGAAATGGTTGCATCTGTCTCAGGAGCACTGCCCACTGGCTTGGGGAAATGTGAACCTGTTCGACTACACACACACACTGGTCTCTGGGAAGATGGCACTAAACCTGTGGCCAGTCCCACATGGCCTAGAAGATCTGCTTAACCCCATCGGCGTAACAGGCTCCAACCCCAATAAGGTATCAGCTTTACAGGTTTATATTTGACACAGTATTTGCCGGCGCACAGCTGTTCACTATTTGGGCTGTTAATAGTAAGATCCTTGTTCTTACTTCATGATTAGGATGACTTTTCCCCCCTTGTTCACTTCATCGTGTTCCCTGCTGTTACTGTCTGTGTTGATAAGGAAACCCCATGTCTTGAGCTGGAGTTTGACTACTTCAGCAGTCCCGTGAAGTTCCCTGACATGGCCACAATAGAGGAGCATGCTAATTGGATCATATCCAGAGAGATGGGATACAATTACTGCCAGTCTGGTCAGGTGAGCTCACAAACAAACATGCTTAATTAATAATAGCAGCACACTTCCTGCTGCTATTTATAGCCTTAAACACCTGAAGGGGCTTTGTGTCTCGTTCATGTCGTGTTATCTCTATTGTATACAGCGAGAAAAATATCTCTAAAGCAGGGCTGGGCAATTAATTTCTACAGGGGCCACACGAAAAATCTGAACTGTGTTGGAGGGCCGAACCAACGATAACCTGAACTGAATTCGGATCAATATAAATTTTCTCCCTGTAAAAAGCAGTAAAAAAGTTTAAATTTTGATAAGCTGCTAATGATACTCAGAAGTATAAGAATATTGAGTAAATATTTATGTAAATGTATTAATTGGGGTGTAGGGCGAAGAGGAAAATAATCCTATAAAAGTAATTTTTTAGATTCAGATTCAGAATAGAGAGCTGTGTGGAGCTGAGAGAACCGGCTCTTTTTTGGCAGCGTGCCAGAAGAGCGTCTCTCTGAAAAGAACACTTCCCGTCGCTGTGAGTGTTTCGCCAGTAAGCGCCGTTGTTTGTGGGATTCACAGCACAAATTCGAACCCAATATAAGAATATTATACGGCGTGCTCGGCCCCGCCCCCAGGCCCGGCCCCGCCCTGTGAAGTCGCGGCCCGAGACACGGATGAGACACCGATCTTCGGCGGGCCGGATTAATAAGGCCATCGGGCCGGAGATTACCCACCCCTGATCTAAAGTGTATTAAGAAAAGGTGTTCTTTGCAATTGCATAGAAGCTCTCTTGGGATTTTTGTCCACAGAGTAGCAGATTGGCTCGAGACCACATTATAACGGAAGCGGACATCGAGCAGCTGCGTCAACTGGCGAACAGAGACCCACTCTCTGAGATCACTGAGCAAGAGAAGGACTTCCTGTGGAGACACAGGTACTCAGGCCTCTAACTCAGTTACCCCTCCCATGCACTGCTGTTATCATTGTAACATTTAATCATTCCAGTCTATAAAGCTTCAGTCTAATTTTAATGTGTCTTTTTGCAGGCAATATTGTGTAAATATACCAGAGATCCTTCCTAAAATTCTGCTTGCAGTTAAATGGAACTCCAGAGATGAAGTTGCACAGGTTGTTAAAAGTTTCTCATCTTTATAACATCATTGTAGACCTATTCTCTCAAACAGACAATAGCTTTATAATTCATCCATTTGTTTGTAATGTAGTAGCATTGTGATTTTGTAATTTTTTTGGTTTTGAAAGCTGTGTAAAGAATTTTTCACAGAGTATTTCTTTCTGGGGTATATTTTCACAAAATTATAGTTATAATTTATTGCTCTTTCCCCCCCCCCTCATTCAGATGTATTGCCTTCTGAAAGACTGGCCTGCAATAAAACCTGAACAAGCCATGGAACTGCTTGATTGCAATTATCCGGATCCAATGATTCGTGACTTTGCAGTACGGTGCCTTGAAAAGTATTTGACTGACGACAAACTGTCCCAGTATCTTATTCAGTTGGTCCAAGTAAGGCTGATTTCTGTTTGCACATACCTTCACATTACATTGGCGAGTTAAACTATGTACTCCTCGCTTAATGGAGCTTTTCATTGTCTTTGTGTTCTTTAAAGGTTTTGAAGTATGAGCAGTACCTTGATAACCCTTTAGTGCGATTCCTGCTAAAACGAGCCCTGACCAACCAGAGGATTGGACATTTCTTTTTCTGGCACTTGAAGTGAGTCACACACTCATTTCCCTCTTTTCCCTGGCAGGATGTTTAAATAAGTTGTTTGTTTTAATGTAAGATATGCTGAGCATGATGGGACAAGCAATTATGTATATTAGCTGTGTAAATCTAGAGGACTGAGCTTTTCAAATGCATTAGATTAGATTTTTTTATTTTTTTTTTAGATACATTTTTTATTATTGTTTTAATCAAAGGGACATATACATGTTATACAAATACTTTGCAAAGATAAAGACCCATCCAGGCCACCTTATAATGAAATTGCAATCAAACAAAACAAAAAATACAAACGGTAGTAAAAATAATATTAAATATACTACTACTAATAATAATAATAATTTTAAAAAAAGAAAAAAGTGAAATATAGACAAATATAATGAATACAAAAACACACATAAATATGTGCAAGATAACAACTTTAGCATAAGTAACACATAGATCATCAGAGGGTTTACACCTCCAAGTTCTACCAATTTGAAATCTTTCTGTTAAGCCATCTGCAACAGTTTCCATGTCTCAATAGTTGAAGCTCTGGCTTTGTTTATTCCGGCTGTTGAAACTAACATTACTTTATCATGAAACTGAAGTAACCAGTGTCGCGCAGACACAGTGTGTGTAGGAAGCCATCTCTGAGTAATTATCTTCAAATTTTCTTTTGTAATCCTGTAAAACCTACACTAGTCATCATTTAGAACAGGGGTCACCAACTTGGTGCCCCCAAGGTCCACATGAGTAGCCCACGGACCGGTCCAAAATATAGCACAACCCACCAGTGAGCAGCGTCTAACATGTCATTTTATCCTGCTACTGTTCTTCTTTAATCACATTTGCATTTATATCTGTTTGAAAATGACAATATAAAAAAAAGCATTTAAAACGTGTTTATTATACATGAAGTTTAGGTAAACTCTGTACTAGTGCATGAAACTGGGAGCCCTTCGTACGGCTCAGTACCCGTGATGTAGCGCTCAGTTTCAGAAAGGTTGGTGACCCCTGATTTAGAAGGAGTGCAACTGGATGATTAGATTTTCAGGAAATAACATGTTTACACTGTTGCAAAATATTTGTTTCATGTGTCCTTTGGGAAATGTCTGCATACTTCGCCTATGAACACAACCTGTACCGTGTTGTATCGTATATCTAGTTGTGCAGGCTGAGTCATCAGATGAATAGACTCAGTATTAGGGATCGACCGATATTGATTTTTTATTACCGATACCGATACCGATGATTTGCATGTTTATGTGCCCGAGAAGCAATATTCTGAACCGATATTTATTTACTATTATACTTCTGTTTTTGGCACAATTATTACAACACCACTGAACTGAACAAACTTTTATTTATTATAATCACTCCCTCCTTGCATACAAATCAAAACAAGGGGTCTGAAGGTGCAAAAAATAATAAAAAAATTAATAGAAAAGAGCACTGTTACTAAAGTATTCGATGGTGCATAAACTACATATCTACAAGCTGCATAAACTACATATCAGTCATTTATGTAACAAATCTAATGTGTGCATCAATAGCTGTTATGTTTAATAAAGTTTACTAAATATAGGAAAGCAAGTAAGTATACTTTACCTTTGCATGCAGTTTCCCCTCAGACGCCGTGCTGAAATGGCGATCATGTGCGTAAATCTCAAAACACCCACCAGATGACGGTGTTGATTGGTGAACCCGATATTACAAAACTGATAACCGATTATGGTAAAATGCTTAAATATCGGGAAAAATATCAGTAAATCGATATATCGGTCAATCTCTAATCAGTATACTATCTAATCTATCTAATCCTGGTCATGGAGTACTGTTTATCATGTACATGTTGACATTATTCCTTGTCTATTCACACTCACTTTATTATATTAAGGACAGGTTAACTACCAGATTAGTTGGTTCAGGTGTACAGAGCACAGGAAAAGCACAAAGACTTGAAGGACCGGGCATTACTGCTTGTGAGGATTGAGAAATGAAGATGTTCTGCACAACTGACAGTGTTTATATAATTGGAGCTCAATGTTTTGATATTGTCTTGTAGAAGTAGGCATGTATGTTTGTGAATTGCGTTTTCATTCCAGAGCTGTGATAATAGTGACTTATTCTAAGTTACTACACACTATGTGGCTAGTTTTAAATATGGTGGGAGTTTAAGGGAGAGGTTATTTGACATTCTCATATTACTGCATAATCTTAAATGTGTTGGAATGTGCTGATGTCAGTAGGAATGACAATAAATTTGGTCACCCCATATAACAGCGTTTCTCAAACTATGGGCCTCGCTTCTGCACCAATCAGAATTCAGTCAGATCAGGTCGGATCTCAGTGCTGCTGGGCCCCGCCCCGCCCCACCCCCTGGACTTCAAGGCCCGCCCCTTGTTTCAGCATTCTAGAACACACACGTTACGAGAGCTATCGATAAACCATGGCTCGTTCAAAACAAGCGAGCCTGAATTCATTTCTTTTGGAAGCATCCACCAAATATAGCCCTTCCGCTCCATGTATCTGGATGAGACCGTTTTCCTAATTGACAGGCACGAAAACAGGGGACAGAAAGAGATAAACTCAGAAAACTCGCTCCGAGCGGCTCTGTCAGCGCGCCTTCCGTACTTCGACTGGTTAACGACGAGAAAGCAGGCGCACCGGTGCCAAATAATCACTGTCAGTGAATGTACCTGTAATTTATGTTAAAACTCAATTTGCATGTTCAGCACCAATTGGCAGTGTTCACAAGTGTAGTAATTCCACCCCCCCACTCCCCAAAAAAACAAACAAAACCCAAACCATAAATTATAAGTAAAAAAACTAGATTTCTGATATATAGTTGTAGGTACATAATAATAACAATAGTAATAATTACAACAATAGCCTTGTTATAAATCTGTATATCTACTTGGCAATAATATGTTTATTTGGCAGTAATCACAAATGTAGCCAAATAATTCATTTTAGGCAATGTTCAATGTTGTTCTTACAGAGGCATGAGCCCTAATTATATTTATAGTAATAATAACAGTAGTGGTAGTGATATAATAATATTTAAAAAGATAATAACAATATTATTAATTATATGAATACAAATTATTTTTTATTCTCATAATAATTATTATTAATAATAATAATAATAATATTATTATTATTATTATTATTGTTATTATTATTATCTATAGTAATAAGTCTCTATCTGTCTATCTATGCAGATACACTTCTTGGGGGGTTGGGGGGAGCCTGACATGATTGGTCCTTATGACAAATAAGTTTGAGAAACTCTGCCATATAGTCAGAAAATTGGTCTGTAACATTTAGGCCTCAACCGCACTGTGGCTATTGCAGGTCAGAGATGCACAACAAAACGGTCAGCCAGCGCTTTGGTCTGCTGCTGGAGTCGTACTGCCGGGCCTGCGGCATGTACCTGAAACACCTCAGCAGGCAGGTGGAGGCCATGGAGAAACTCATCAACCTCACAGACATCCTCAAGCAGGAGAAGAAGGATGAGACCCAGAAGGTATGAGGCTTTCCTCCGGTTTTATTACTCTCAGATTCTCTTTCACTGCTACTGTTGGAGTAGGTAGAGGCCTTTTGTTTACTCCCGTTTGTCCCTTTAGGTACAGATGAAGTTTCTAGTGGAGCAGATGCGGAGGCCAGACTACATGGACGCCCTCCAGAGCTTCACTTCCCCACTCAACCCCGCCCACCAGTTGGGGAACCTTCGGTAAACTAGTCAAACACCGGGTTAAAAAGATCTTAAAATGGAATACCTCAATAATGTGCTGCATCTTTTGATGATTTCATGGTTATTTAATTAGTGCTCTTTTGTTATTTAATCTATTCCAGGCTTGAAGACTGCAGAATTATGTCGTCAGCCAAGAGACCACTGTGGCTTAACTGGGAAAACCCCGATATCATGTCGGAGCTCCTCTTCCAGAACAACGAAATCATTTTCAAGAATGGGGACGGTCAGTGAGATTTTATCTCAAACAAATGTGTCACAATTTTAAATGCATTCTAGGACTAAATGTTTATTTTTATGTTACCCTTTTTAGACCTGAGGCAAGATATGCTGACACTACAGATCATCAAAATAATGGAGAATATTTGGCAGAACCAGGGGTTGGACCTCAGGTATTGTGTTTTTTTTTTGTTTTTTGTTTTTTTTCTTCAGGAAATTATAGAGTTAAGTTGCATTGAGTGTATTTGTTAAGCATGACCACTTTTTCTTTCACTTCATTTATTTGCTCCTAGGATGCTTCCTTATGGCTGCCTGTCCATTGGAGACTGTGTGGGTCTGATTGAAGTTGTAAGGAGCTCCCATACCATCATGCAGATCCAGTGTAAAGGAGGTCTCAAAGGAGCGCTGCAGTTCAACAGCTCCACACTCCACCAGTGGCTGAAGGACAAGAACAAGGGAGAGATGTGAGTGTTTTAGATTTAATCCGTATACATTTGATATTGCATATTGCTTTGTGTGGTGGTTGGGTGCAGTGTGCGAACTATACCACAGCTTTTAATGCTGGTTCGTTGCTAATCGTGGGGGATGCAATTTATACATCTGTACAATATTTACATTAAACGCCCCGATGGTTCAGGTTCATTTTAACAGATTTCCTGAACATATGTACATATATGGGCTACGCAAAGTTTAGTCCACCTGATAATAAATAATACACCTGATAATAAGTAATCCATGGACAAGCACAGTATCATTTGACTGTTGAAATAAATTAAAATCAACTTAAAATTAAGCTTCTCAGCTCAAAAACGTCCATTGTTTCACATGGGCTGTAGTCTATAGGGCCGGACACATGCGATAACAGCAGCCGGTGGCAACAACCATGAACGATATTGTATTATTATTATTGATCAATACACTAAAGTTAGCTGCCTCTCTCTGTAGCATATTGCCTTTGTAAACATTTATTACTAACTAAACGAGGTTGTGTGTGTGTGGGGTTGGGTAGTGGGCGGGGCACCCCACCAGCATGCGAACTGGCTATGGTTTCTCATGCAAAATAAGTTCTAAATATAATTTTATCTTACTTATTTTACACCTGTGCGTCATTTAGTCATATCAATATATTACAGCTCCCCCAAAATTTTACAAATCATGTTTCCAGGGGAGCTCATTGTCACCACTGATCGTGTGTTTACGTGTGTGTTTACGTGTGTGTGTTTACGTGTGTGTGTGTTTACGTGTGTGTGTGTTTACGTGTGTGTGTGTGTACGTGTGTGTTTGTTTACGTGTGTGTGTGTTTACGTGTGTGTGTGTTTACCCGTGTGTCTGTGTGTGTTTACGTGTGTGTCTGTGTGTCTGTTTGTGTGTGTGTGTCTCTGTGTGTGTGTGTGTGATTTTACTAGTCAAGATCTTGTACTTTGTCCATTTTTGACATTTGCCAGCTGCTCTTTACTTTGAGTTTTCTGATGATTGAATGGACCAGTAGAAAACATACTTTGAATAAAAAGTTGTTGTGTTTACTTCCACAAGAATTGAGATCCTAGTGAAATTTCATTAAGAATGTTTTTCCTTTTTAATTATACACTTTTTGAGACATTGAGATTTGTTTTGGCAACAGTTGTTTTCGACAAATGAACATGTTTTTTTTTCTCACCTCCACCGAGTAGGGGTTTAAAAAATTCTGATGATGTTTTATTCAAAGCAAAACACTTTTATCAGAAATCTGCACTGCGGTGTGTGTGAATTATTGAAGAGTCTGATCCAGTGTGAATGCTGCTGAGGACCAGAAGAGCTGGAGGCAGTTTAAGTGTTTTGATTGTCATGTAGCTGGCTCATAAAGCTCTTTATGTTCAGCCTGTCGACTTCTTTGTCTTTTTAACCGGCTGCGTAAGTCAGATGTTTAATATTAATTACTTGTTTAAGGCTTCCATAAATCGGGTTTTTAAACAAATCTCACACACAGGCATTAGGATAGTTAAAGAAATAGAGTGTTCCATGAAAAAAACTACAATGTATGTAACAGAACAGTTAAGGCAGGAAAAATCCAACAAGGTAGTAAAACTTAATAAGACAAAAAGAATAAAAAATCAATAAAGGTGATGTTGTATGCTATTCAATTACATAATCCTATTTATTCCATTAAATCACAATACTGATCTGCCAAAATCCAAATTGTTCATTGGCCGATTGATAATTCTACGTTTTGAGCGGAAAATCTGATTCTGATGTTGGCCCATTCTGATTGTGCTTCTGTATTCTAGCCTTTATATATGATTTTGAATGTAAAGAGCTTTAAGACATTCTGCACTGGTGAATTAAGTGGTGGCTGAATAATGGTCTTGCTGCCCAGAGGATCTAAACATGACAAAGTCCTTTTCTCAGAGCTCTCTGCTTCCAGAAGCCATGGGGTCAGGCTGGCTGTAATGACTGATGTTGGCTGCGCCGGAGGGTTGAGGGCAGGGTCAAGGGCACGGCCTTTGCTCCCTTGGGTAGCCAAGCTCATTACCTGCCAAGCCATGTTTGAATACAGCATGACCATGTGTGTGATCTCCCAGTGGAAATAAATCCTCAAAGGATTGTATGTATTTTTTGCCAGCTGTGGTTATGGTTTTGCAATTTTTATACATATATAACTTAAAGTTCACACTCAAGTCTCATGGCACGCCCTTTTTGAAAGTGTGGGGAATTTTGCTAAATTGGTCTTGGATAATCAAATGCTCTCTGTGGGAGTGAAGCTTCCAGTCCTCCCCTACTTTCGGAATCGCTTTTTGTTTGCCCATGGTCAGTCCTCGCCTTTAGGGACCCCTAACAACAATGTGGTTTGGCATTCCCCTCACTGCAAAACCCAGCCAGCCTGTCCTTAGCTTGTATTTTGTGCACATTTAGAACAGACTGGGGTCAAAAATGTAGGTTACTCTTCCTGGACAGTGTCTCTAATTCCAATACCTGACCAGTGAAATGTTCTATTACACACAATCAGTGAAGACTGTCTGGTCAAAATCTGTTTTAGTCTATGCCCCCACTTCATCACAGTTAGAACAAGTTTATTAAATGGCTTTAAGATAAGTAAATGAAACAGATTCTGGTACATGGTTCAAATTTCAATGTAAAGCACAATTAAGACTGTAATGGTTTTGTATGAAGCCATATCCCTAATGTGGCTTTTTCACCATTTCTCAGTGCCTTCTCACCCAAATCACAATAATAGAATGCCATATTAATGGAAATCTTAGTAAAATTCTGTCTATTTTATTAATAAGTATTCTTAAGTATAGAGGTGCTAAAGAGTCATTTACTTTTCTGTCATTGAAATCAAAATAAACTGGATTGTCATGCCTCAGATGAACATCCCATATATTAAATGAACTGAATCATAAAAAAAAAAGAAAAGATGTCAAGTCATGAGTGTGCCCAAGTTAATAGCACTCTGCATTCTCTTAAAACAGGCAGCTAGAGAATAAGGGTGAACAAAATTGAACAGTTCGACATGTTTCTCCCTCTTTGGGGAGTGAGTGAAGTGCATACATTGAGTAGCCACTTCCTTCTCGTTCACTTATGCTAAGATGCCGTGTAGATCAGTCTTCAACACTACAGACGCCCACCGGTAAAATTACATTATACCACCTCCCCATGGAAAATGAATCCCGTCTGAATAGTACTTACCTTACATAAATTATAACTGCATTCCCATGTAATCGCTCCATCCAGTGGGTTACTTTGCGGCAAACTGTTAAGAAAATAGATATTTAATCAAAAAAATACATGAAATCCGTCCATTTCAGGGTCTCCTCAAGCCGTTCCTGTTCAAATTCTTGCAGAATAGATCCCTTAAAAATTCACAACCGCAAACAGCGGTGCATTTCTGGGCAACTATTTTCGAGTCAGGTTGCCATGATATTGTCACACAGACTATAAAAATCTATTATAACAGCATACAACAATTATTGTTTTTAGTGGTTCACCAAAGATGTTCTTTAGCATGTTATGATGATATGATAACACACAGCAGCAGATCTGCAGAATATTTCTGTTACTGTTTTCCTTTCTTTTTGATTTTTTAATGCCATGGAAAGCCGTAAGTCTGCATTGGAGCGTTCAGATTGATATTTGAAAAACAGTCCTTAATTCTGTCTACAGTTAAATGCAATTTGTGTCAAAGGGGAAAGATCCAAAACATGTCATCTCTTGAACAGGTGGCTTATAGGAGATTGTATGTGCTTACAAGGTGTGTGTGTGTGTGTGTGTGTGTTTGTGAGGGTGTGTGCTTGTGTTTTGATTAATCATAACGCAACTGCTCGACCTTGACTTCTTCTTCCCCTTAGTCCTTTCTTTCTACCTCTTTCCCTTCCTCTGCTACTTTCCGTTTCTGACTCAGGGCCAGAGGTGAGGAGGCGATCCACAGCAGCTAATGAAACAAATTAGTCACATGCATGCATAAATGTCATATGCAAATCAACAGGCACGCTGCCAAATGGGAACTGTTTTTTACGGTGGAGAAAACTTTTAAGGGGGAGACAAGCAATAGAATAGAATGTGATTAGATGTAACCTCCAGGGTGCCTAGGATTGAAAGCTATTTCTTTTTATGTGGATGTCTTTGATGAATGTTATACATTATGGTGTTTGATTTAAAACAATAGAGGTGGTTTAGAATCTGAGGCTACATCTGAGCCATCGCATGACCTTCATATTGAAAGAGCATTTATTTTGTCATGTTTTGTAAGTGCATTTGTCTTTCAGTGTTTCTTTTTCTGTTATTTTCAGAACAAAAGGGAAACCTTGTCAGGAACGGCAGGCCCTAACTTTGTAAAGTGCTTTTTAACAAAAGGAGCCTCTTTTCATTTTTAATGTGTGTGTGTGTGTGTGTGTGTGGTGGGGGTCAAAAAGATAGAAAGAAATAGTTTGGTGAAAGTGTAATATACACAACTTTCCACTTACCCCAATATGTAGTCAGTCAGTAAAGACACATTTCAGGAGTTCACATGTTTCTTTTTCAGCTCAGTATTGGAGAGACAAGGCTGTTTCTCAGTAATCACCCGAACTGTTTCCATTGAAAACCATCTCTTAAACTTCTGTAAACTCACTTAAAGCGTTTCTGGGTCTTCATTAAGACTGTCTTGTAGATGTTGTCATAAAAACTGATTCCAGTTCAGCACTCCGACTCCTGAGATCAGCAACCGCCCATAGCATTCAGCTAAACATTGAAACATTGAAGGTTTGTTAATTTTTATGGCTCACTATAAGTCACACTATGTCCTAAACCACATTGACAGGTCTTAATGGAGAGCTGGATGTGGTCTCTGCAGAATGTTTTGGGGATCTACAGAAACAATTTGTTGGAATTCTAGTGTTTGTCAACATTTTCTGGATTTTAACTACAGAGCTAAACAAAAGAAGACATGTTTTAGACTCTATATACATATTTTTTGCTGTACTACTCCTGTAAGGTTTGATTTAGAAAATCCTTGTTGTGGATGTTCAGCACATGAGGACCGTGTTATAAAAACAAATGCATGTGCGCCCTTTTATATTTACGTGCTTGCCTGTGTGCAACCATGTGTTTATTACATTTATGGCCACCCAGAGTGCTTATTATGACTTGACCTCTGTGTATATGTGTGTGTATGTTTGTGTGTGTGTGAGAGAGAGACCGCTCTTCAGTGGCTCATAAAAAAAGGTGTGTGTTGAATAGAGAGCGTCCAAGCCATCTGTGGCTTTTTTTGTAAGCATTTCCAGTCAGTGTCATCAGCTTGTGTCAGCCCTAATCCATATAGGGTTTTTTGTGGTCGTTTGTTTGCCCTACTTCCAGCTTTAGGACCAGCTTGTGAGGAACTAACCCGTGTGTAACTCTGTACCACAGGGGAGTGAGTAGGATTTTTTCAGTGCAGAGAGAGATGGAGAGAGAGAAACGGGGGGAGGGGGAGTGTTGTGACCGATGCTAGCGTGTCTGAGCGTGGTCAACATGCAGAGTTGAGGGGTGAGACAGGGACAGGCTGTCAAAAGATGTTTGTCATGTCAGGCACTTGTTACCTGAAAGGGAAAGTGTGTGTGTGTTTGTGTGTGTGTGTGTGTGTGTGTGTGTGTGTGTGTGTGTGTGTGTGTGTGTGTGTGTGTGT
>JBBMFX010000035.1:15264309-15277376 GCA_037832545.1 Rhabdalestes septentrionalis | reverse complement strand
GTGTGTGTGTATGTGTGTGTGTGTGTGTGTGTGTGTGTGTGTGTGTGTGTGTGTGTGTGTGTGTGTGTGTGTGAATGTATGTGTGTATGTAGTGAGGCATTTGCACTGGCAAAAAGACCCTTGGCTGTGCTAAAACTCAGAAAATATGTTTAATATTTAATTTGGTAGTACTAATTTACTTGAGTAGTCCATAAAGTAGAATCGCAAAATACGAAGAGCAATTGAGGCTAAGATGATCTTCCTTTATAGCAAAAGCTAAGCAGTGTTTGTGGTAGAATGTCTCTTCTGGCGTTGGTCACATAAAGATTGCTGCTGATTGGCTGTGGATTGCTTGATCTGAAACGCACTTTCCTCCGCGGCGTCTGGCGGCGGCGTGTCAGCCGCGCTCGGCTTCTGATCGTCAAACGGACTTCTCAACTTCTGTTGCAGTTCTGGCTTTTGGACTGCAACTGCAGTGTTGATCATGACTGGCATAATGAAAACTCTCTCGCTCTCTCTCTCTCACACACCCACACACCCACACCCACACACACACACACACCCACACACACACACACACACACACACACACACACACCCCTACCTGAGATGGATTGTTTCTTGTAACCATAGTAACAGGGTGCAGCTAAAGCTGTCGCAGAAGCCACGTGTTCAAAACGCTGTGAGCTGTTCCAGTCTGAAACTGTAAGTGTCTGCTGGTGGAATAGCGGGAGTTCCTCCCTACGGCGCTCACACTGTAATCCAAAGCAAATTCTGAAGTTCTTAAAGGGGACAAATTATGCAAAACTCACTTTTTGCATCCTTTTGTGTTTCCATTTGTGTCTCTACTGCTCCTGTAAAGACTTCAAGCATGAAAAAACCCATCCATCTGTTTTCTGTGAGTCAGTTGTAAGATTTTGGTGTCAGGAATCATGAGCTTCTATGAGCCGTTTGGACACTCCCCCTATTGTGATGTCAGGATGGGGATGTTTGCATAGAACCACCCCTCACCTGTCGAGCTCCACCCACTAGATTAGTTGACGATCCTCCATTTTTGTCTGCTGGTATTTTGAGCACACATAAGACGCCGCGCACTACGGCTACAGGTAAAGGCAAGTCACCATGAAATGTTGAGTTCATCTCGCTCTGGGTCCGACTCTGGTCCAGCATATAGGGCCGTTAGCGTCTCTGTTTTCTGACGTTTCACTTGTGATAAACGTGCCCCGTCACGATGGGATGGGCGGGCGTGGCCAGGAACAGCTTATTTGCATAAACGTGACAGAGCCCTTTAACGGCTCATTTTGAAAGGAACTGTCAAAAATAGAGCTGGTGAGTCTCTTCATGTGAGAGATTTTGTGCAAAGAATTTTTGCAAAGCCCATAGACCTGTTATCATTCATTTATAAAGAGGTATAATACATCCCCTTTTATTAAACTTTTCCACTCATAGTAAATGTGATAATTTGATGTGGTCCTTCAGGTTCAGCCTTGTTCCAAGGCGTGGGGACGCTTTACTGCAGCTGGAGGTTTTTTTTTGTGGGGGGGGGGGGGAAAGTATACAAGTATTTTGTCAGCAAGAAACTACCCTGCTTGCTTACTGACAGCAGGTGGTGAGATACGGAGCTGGGGCTTATTTAGGGCCGTCTAGATTCCATCTACTCACTTTTTCTTTCAGGACCAAAATTTTAAACCGTAGAAGTAAAAAAAAAAGTGTCTTCTACTGGCATCTCAGACTACAGCTGGCATCTCTACATTTGAAAATAAATGGAGGTTTTTGTTTGGGTTAAATGAATACATGCAAGATACCAACCAGTTGCAGAAAAAAATATTATGCTATCTGAATCTCATCAATATCTGATCACCTGTTTAATGGTATGAGAAACATCATTCTGTCAGCAATTGCAATGAAGTATAGTGCCTTGCAAAACGTATTCAACCCAGCTTGGCATTTTTCATGTTTTGTCGCCTCACAACCTGGAATTTAAATGGATTGTTTGAGAGTTTGCACCATTTACAAAGCATGACTACAACTTTGAAGCTGTATTTTTTCTTTATTGTGGAGCAAACATCAACTAGGACAAAATAACAGAAAAGTCAGTGCTTTATAGAGCTACCTTTTGTGGCAATTACAGTTGCAAATCATTTTGGAAAAGTCTCAGCTTGCTTTGTCTTGCTACTGTGATTTTTGCCCATTTCTCAAAGCAAAGCTGCTGCAGCTCCTTCATGTTGGATGGTTCTCACTTGTGATCTTCAAGTCTGGCCACAGATTCTTAATTGGATTGAGGGCTGGATTTGACCAGGCCATTCCAACACATGTAAATGTTTCCCCTTAAACCTCTCGAATGTTGTTTTAGCTGTATGCTTCTGGTCATTGTCCTGCGGGAAGGTGAAGCTCCATCCTTCTCAAATGACAGGCAGACACAGGTTTTGCTCAAGAATGTCCCTGTATTTAGGACAATCCATTGTTCCCTCGACTTGGATTGCACCAGACAGAATTTTCCTTGGAGGCCAAAAAGTTTAATTTTAGGGAGTCGGCCTGACTTCTCAACAACTTTGTCCCTGACAAGTTTGGAGCTCCTTGTTCTTCATAGTGCTTAGTATTGTTGCAGCCTCTGCGGGCTTTCAGAAAATGTGTGTTCATACTAGAGCTGTAACGATACACTGAATCCACAATTCGATTCTTTTCACGATTTTTGACTCACAATTCGATTTGTATCGCATCACGATTCATTTGCGGGAAGAGGAAAGGAAAAGTTCTGAGGTGCCATTTAGTTTGGAGACACCTTATCTTTACCACAATATTATAAACCAAAATTCGCTTAAATACCGCTTCCTCTTTGAATTAATGTTATTTAAAATGTATTCGTTTTACACTTTTTTAAATTTGTTGCTGCTAGAATGGACACAATACTTGAACTATGTCAATGTTTAGAGATTGTTGTGTTTTTTATTTTAAAGCTGTTGCTGCTGCCTTTTTCTGAAGTTTGGAATGCCTTTAAATTCAGTGTAGTTGTGGATATTTGTCGCTCTTCTAATATATACTTAGTAGTTTACTTATTTTGTGATGTAACCTTACTAACAGACAGCACAATTTCAACAAAACTAATGCTAATATTAGAGTAAAAAAGATCGGAATCTGTATCGGTATCGGCAGTCGTTTATTGTAATCAGATCAGAACTGGAAAAACGTGGATCTGCCCGAAAATCCAAAGGTGGGGTTGAATACATTTGCAAGGCAGAAAAGTGAGATTAAAATAGCGTTGACCTGAAAATCATACAATATTGCCCCAAAAAACCGTCAATGATTGTGTTTTACCCTGCTTCCTGCTTCCCTTCTTTTGAACACATAAGCCACTAATTATGATCAACAGGGCTATGAACTTTGATCAGGTGTGGAAAACATGCTGGGTGGTTTCTGCCATGTACTGGAAAATTTGAAAAGGACGAGTAAATCCTTTTACTGTGCGGAATTTAAGCCTAATTTTTTGCTAACACCTCGTGAGAGGGTATGCCATTTCCCAGAATTCCTAGTGACCCTTTAAGCCCTGCCCATCATCTGAAGGAGCTCGAGCCCTGTTGATCACTGGCGCATGTGACAGAGCTGGAGATGTAACTCGCCACTCTACACTTCTCTTCCAGCGCAGTAAGTCAAAGCGAATGATGCGTTCACATGCTGTGAGAGAGATGGGGAGAGATGACTCCTCCCGGTTCAGAGATGCTGATGGCCACTGAGCTTCTAGAAAGGTGTGACATGGTTTTAGGATGGTGTTTCTCTCCCCGATCCCTAACCCGTGGTCCTGTCTGTCACTCCTTTGATGCGCTGATTGCTATGCAGCTCCGGACCTGCCTTTGGCTCCTCTCTCCGACCCCAGCCAGATCCGTGGAGACCAGCTGTCAGCCCAGTCAATTCCCCTCTTCCTTCTGACAGACCGCATTGCCCTTCTGAGTCAAACCCAGAGATTGGACCAAGGCCAGAGGTCCACACACAGACCCAAGGAAAGATAGACAGATGCAGTCAGATGGCCAGGCAGGAAGGCAGGCAGGTAAGCAAACAGGTTTGCAGACAAGCAGGCGGTAACATCTTTAGTCCTCAAATTGATCATTCCGTCCTCAGACAATCATACATGGACGATGTGATCGCCACCAGATGTGTCGGGTTCCCGCTTCGAATAAGTTTTACTGCAGAGCAGTTTTACTGCAGAAGTTCCTGTAGAGTCATTTTCAGTTCTGTTGCTACTTTGCCCTTCCTGAAGAAAATTGTATAAAAATAAAGTGTGTGGTGAGTAAGACATCTCCACATCCCTCAAGAACGACTACCCTTGTTCATTTTACATCTAAATGGAGGTGCAGAATTTTTTAGCCAAAACATCTATGGAGTTAAAATGCACAAAGGATTAGTTTAGTTTTTTTTTTTCAATGTCGTATTCTGTCTGTTTAGTCTTTTTTTCTGAAATTGATCAGCAAATTAATGTTAATTTTGATGCTGCATCCCTGATAAAGATGAATGTAGGTATTCGCTTATATTTCTGGGACAGAGCTATTTATCTATATATATATATACACACACACACACACACACACACACACACACACACACAGAGTCTTAGTTCTCCCTCAGTCCCTCTCTGGGGTTCTTTAGGGGCTGTTTTCTGCGTTTTTTTGTCTGTTTTGCCCTCTCCCCCTCTCTCTATCTCTCAAAACATGACGAGGCTAAAGCTGGGCGTCTCGGCCGGTCCACCTTAAATACAGAAGTGGTGAGATTACACTGCCCTGCCGTGTCTCTGAATTCACATTATTTAAAATGTATTTGCACTTTTTACACAGTTGTTTCTGCTATAATGCACATAATACTTGAACTATTTCAATGATTCAGCCGAGATAGTTTTTTGTTATTTTTACTTTTTTATTTTATTTTATTTTACAGCTGTTGCTGTTTTTTTTTTCCTGAAGTAAATAAGTTCCTTTGGAATGCTTTTAAATTCAGTGTAGTTGTGAATATTCTTTTGCTCTTCTTATAAGTGGTTAGTGTTTATTTATTCTGTGATGTAACCTTACTCAAAAAACAGCGCAAATATAGTATGATGCTAAATTAAAGTAAAAAAGATGTATTATATCGGAGTCTTTATCGGTATCGGAACGGAACGGAACGGAACTAGAGAAACGTAGATCAGCCCATTGCCCATGTGATACCAGTTTTTTTATATATATATGTATGTATATATATATGTATGTATGTATCTATATAGAGATATATACCCATGTGTGTGGTGGGTGCATGTGTATAAAACCACAGAGTCTATGTTCTGTTCATCTTAAATGCGATGATCATTCTCTTCTGCATAAACATGTGTGTGTGCGCAAACACACTCTGTCCCCATTCCTCCTTTAATCAGCGTGTGTGTGGAAACAGAAACGGCCTGACAGCCTGTGATGGTGTCTGTCCTAAGCTTGATTGCCACCCTGCCACTCCAGTCTTGATGTCCAAGGTTAAGACAATCGCTGGCAGGTGGGTGTGATTGAGCCTAATGGACTGCAATTGACATGATTAGCGACTCTTACTTTCGCCAAGGTGCTGGTGGATTGATTTTAATGGCCTCTCTTTACAAAGCGCCAACTGAAGAATCTATTTGGCATTCATATGTCCACAGCTTGGTGTGACCTTCATGCCGACTGTCCCCCTCCTCCTTACTTTCTCTTTTTCCCGTTACTCATCCTCTTTTTATTCAGATCTCGGTGTCCATTGTCCAGCTGGTTAATTTGCGCCAACCTCGTTTTTTTTCTGTCTTTTTGCCTTTGTTAGAAATGCTGAGGAAACAGGCTGTAATTGAAAGACAAGTTATCAGTGTTTAATTAAAGAAGCAGCAGTGAGATAAGACAGAGCTGAAATGGAACTCTCCTAAACGTGTCAGTTTTGCTCTGCTGAATGACACCACAGCATGTCTTGCCAAAATATGTCCAAATGAGACTGTAAAACATTAAAATGGTAATAGTTTGACAGTTTTTTGCCCTATTTTTATCCGTTCTTGCTCCCACCAAAGCCTTATTATTTGCAGCTCTCTTATTGTAGACCAGTTTTTTATTCACCATAGCCACAGTACCTGATTCTATTCACACCACTGCTTTGGTTTTGAGCTAGACTGGGAGAAGTGGAATTCCTAGTAGTGGTTACTGGGTTAAATCAGGAATTTTGTACTTTCTTGAACGCTTTCCATCTAAATTTGGAAGCATATAAAATGCGTTCGTCCCCATGTATATATTTTATATTGATACCAGTTTTTATGCCAGTAGTATGAGTGTTTTAAAAAGTCTGATAAGGATGTTCAGCCGATTTCATGAATCGATCCGATTCCGATTCACAATATCATGATCCAATTCGATTCTCGATCAGATTTGATTCAATATCGATTTATTTTCAGATTTCTGTGTGTTAATACTAGATTGTCTTGGTTTTAAATGGACCTGAGTGGAGGATCTCCCTGTGCTGATGGACTGTACTGCAGTATTACCTGTGGACAGTAAACTTTTACAATAGGTGTTTATTTTTATAATTCATCCGATCCAACATTACAAAATTGTCTATTAAAATGACAAAATTGTCTATTAAAATGACAAAATTGTCTATTAAAATGACAAAATTGTCTATTTAAAAGTGTGTGTGTGTGTGTGTGTGTGTGTGTGTGTGTGGAACAAAGAGAGAGGGAGAGTCACGAATTAAAAGAATTTAGGAAAAAAAGAACTTCCAGGTCTTATTTAATTTCTTACATTTAAAACAATGACTGAGTTAGTAGCCCTGTTTTGAAAAGGTCTATTTGACAATCTTAACCACAAAAATGGCTGAACAACTGTAACCATAAAATTGGTTGAATAACAATAAAAAACAACAATGACCACAACTGGTTAAAACTATCAACACTAGATTATCAACCACGGCAAATACAGTCTAGGAAATTCTGCCTGACTGATCAGACTCTCTTACTCTTCAGGTATCAAGAGATTTTCTGGAGGAAAAGTGAAAGTGATCTATATGAACACACCACTGTACACAGTGTGAACAGTGCGAAATTCCTCCTCAGCATTTAAACCCTTCCACCGAGTGAAGCAGGGGACCGTCACTCGGCGCCCGGGATTCAGTGTGTGAGGACGGTACCGCACTCGGTACCTCAGAGGTTGCTGCCGGTCTTTGAGATCGAACCCAGACTCTCTGGTCGCAGGGCAAGCGCTCTACCACTGAGCCACTACCCGCCCGGCTGCTCTGTGGGAGTGGAGTGAGTGTTTTATAGCTTTCCTTGCGCGGTCGCGAGCAGTAGTGGCGACAGGAGAAGATCGATCCGCAAACTTTTAAATCGATATCATTTTTTTTTACGAGAATCGATATTGATCGGTGAATCGATTCTTTGAACCCAGCCCTAATATACAGCGTGGACAGTAAAACAATAATAAAATTAACTCAAATTGCTCACATTTTATAATGATCAAATAAGTGCTGCAGCGGTGGCGATCCTGATGCTAAATACAATTATGCAAGACAATATTACTCTCTGAGCTACAGCACTTAGAAACACAAACCAACTTTAGCTTCAAATTAAAGCTGGTCTTCTAATTTCTTCTAATGCTTTACTCTGCAGATATAAGTATTAAAATATTTTAAGTAGTAATGGGCTGATCCACGTTTTTCCAGTTCTGATCCGATTCGGATACACGACTGCTGATACCGATACAGATTTTGATATACTACATATTTTTTGCATTATTTTTGTTGAAATTGTGCTCTTTGTTAGGTTACGTCACAGAACAAATAAACACTTAGCCAAAAATATACACAACTACACTGAATTTAAAGGCCTTCCAAAGGAACTTATTTACACTCCAGAAAAAGGTACCAGCAACAGCTGTAAAATTAAAACACAACAATCTAAGTAGTTCAAGTATTATGGCAATTTTAGCAGCAACAACTGTGTAAAAATGGACAAAACTAATTCATTTTAATTAATTAATTAAATTAATTAAATTAAATTCAGATACACGGCAGGTCAGTGTAATTGCTTCTGTGTTTAAGGTGGACCGGCCGAGACGCCCAGCTTTAGCCTCGTGGTGTTTTTAGAGATGGAGAGAGGGGGAGAGGGCAAAACAGACAACAGAACACAGAAAACAGCCCCTAAAGAACCCCAGAGAGGGACTGAGGGGGAGCTGAGAGTCTTCTCTGATATTCCTTTGGCTTTCGGGTTGTCTGCTGTAAATTGTTGCGTTTTTTGAAAAATGTAAACGAGCGTCTGCTGCTGACGCATCTCGTATTACAGCGTCAAGTTTAAGGTCCTGCGAGTTGCTAACTGGTATATAGAGATCGGGGCTGTCCGACCGATATCCGAAATCAGATTTACGGATATATCGGAACCTGATACTGATATCATATTGGATAAGGCCTATCTTAACAATAAAAAAAAAGAAGAAAAATAGTCCTGAATCTATTTTGATCCCTAACACTCACCACCCCTATTTTAATGCATATTTTAGATCTCTTGTTCCACTCACCTACAGGTCACTTTTGTAACAAGATGACAAAAGCTACCTGTCAGTAGCTTTTTTGTTATCGGAGTATTTATTGCTGTGGGTTAACAGCGCATGGAGTACTTTTCGTGCCTTGCCATGAATTAAAATTCCTCTGACATCGTTAGAGTCTGAAAAAAAATGTTCTCTGCCATCTTTGACTTTGATAGAGATGACCTTTTATTGAAGGCTGGTATGATGGATGACCCATCGCAGTGACCTAATAAACATGTATAATTATTAATAATGCATGCCCATGAAACAGGCTAATGTTGCTAATTACAGCAATAATTCGTGTTAATTAGACAGGTGCAGGGAGGGAGTTGGGAGAAAATGGCGACTAGGTTTCAGCATGCAATATTTATACTTTTTTTTTTTTTCACTAAAATTTTTAATCATTTATTTAATTCTGTGTTCAATAATGACTTTGCCCAGCCTGTTTCAAGTCAGAGGGCTAAGCCCTCACCTTCCATTCCCTCTCTCTCCTTTATGTGAACAAGGGACCTGGCCTACACCCAAGGTGAGATTAGTTGAGCGTTGCTTGGAATTACAATGTAGGTTTGTGTAAAAAAAAAAAGAAAAAAAAAGAAGAAATTGTTGATTCCTACTTTTGTGCCTGATTGCCTCCAATGCTTCGGCCTGAAAATGACCATGTTCATAACATTAATTACGGATCTCTTAGAGCCAGATCAGAGGTCGCCATATGTAAGATTAGAAGCCAAGATCAGTCTTAAAAAATAAAATATAATAAATAAAAAATGTTGTATTCTCCCATTATAGAATAGAGTTGGCTGAATGGATGCTGATGCTACACATCCAGATACACTAACGGTGAAAACTGTTTTTAAATGATCTGTTAGAGAAGCACAGTAATAATAATAATAATTTTTTAAAATTTATTTAGCGCCTTTCCAGAACTCAAGGACACTTTACACTTTACAATGAGTCGAAAACAGTCAACAAACAGATAAAAAGGACATGCAGAGGACAGGTGGAATCAGGTGTAACATTCCAAAAAAAAGTGAGTTTTGACTAAAGATTTAAATTCGGAGATGTTGTTAACCGAACGGAGAGAGTGTGGTAGAGAGTTGCTGGCATCCATTCTCCAGTTGTAATTTTCTGTCTCACTGTTACATCGAAGTTCTGTGGACATGCACACACCTCGTTGCTGTTGTCCTGGATGTACACACACACACACACACACACACACACACACACACACACACACACACACACACACACACACACAGATAAACTCCCACAGATAAACCCAACCGCTGCCAAAAACGGCTAGCAATGGCAGCGGAGTGCACGCCATGTTGGGTGCATATGTGTTTGGCTGGTTTTCCTGCCATTTTATCGAAGCCGTGACATCTCCCATGCTGTTCGGTTTCCTGAAGCGCCCGCTAACTCTGGCCAATATGTATCTAGCACTAATGAGTATGGATAGGCTAAGCTTCTCTATTAGCAGATTTATCCAGGTCTCACATTCTCCAGATTCGTCTTACGCTTACAGACAACGCCGTGCACAAGAACATCACACTCATTTAGCCGCATAATGCATCATTAGACTAGGTGCGTATTAGACGAGTCGTTTGTAGCCCTTGTTTGGCCCCGTTTAAGAGAATTCCACCCATTTCGCCGTCCCTGCCTCCTCCGTTCGGTGGCAGCAGGGCTGTTGGCGGCCGTGTTTACTGTAATGAAGTTTGGGTACAAATGACTCGATGTGGTTTTGAGCAAAGTGGAAGCCTGCGTGTGTTTCTAATGAGCCGCCTGCCACTAAAGCGAAGGTGCTTTTAATAGGTTTTAATGCTGTCAGGGGCCATTGCGTTGAAACAGAGACGCTGCATCAGACGCCGTTACTGAGGATGCTTAATGATCCAAGCACTTTGTTTGTGCTGGTGCGGAGTCTGTGTTGTGAGGAGTGGAAAGGAGAGAGACCTGAATGCTCATTATGGTCTGCCCAGGGTTCTGCTGTTGTGAGATGATTTTTGCTAGGCAGCCTCACCTCAGTGTGGAGGTCACATCCAACAAACCTGCTATCTTCAAGATGCATACGGTTCTTCACATAAACCACGAAAGGCATAATGTTTTTTTCTCTCTCTTTCTCTCTCTCGCATGCACAAACCACACACACACACACACACACACACACACACACACACACACACACACCCCACGCAGCATGCCCGCCATTAGCTACCACCTTTCTGTGGGTCAGTGCCTTCAACCGTAGGCGGCCAGGGCACGCTTGGTGGGATGCAGGTGGAGTCTGACCAAGGTTGTGCAGGTCTGGGTGTGTTGATCCCATTAGCAAACCTGAGCTCATCCTCCATCGTTCCTCACACTTTTAATGAGCACCTCCTACCGTCTGACCCCAAAACTCGCCGACTGCTGCTGCTCAGCTTCATCAGGTGTCCGAGAGGAAGAAGCTTTCTCGTCTCTGATCACTGCCCACAAAATGAGATTGAGGAGTGTGGCCTTTTGATGTTTTGTGAATTGCCCCCCACCCCACCCCACCCACATCCCCACCCCACCCACATCCCCACCCCACCCACATCATCAAGGGGTTTTGTGCATCTGAATTCTGAGATAGCCTGAATAACCAGGGGCGGCATCACACTGTTAAAACACCAGCGAGAAGACGACCGGTTACACGGAAAAGCAAAAGCAGCCTCCTGTTGCTTTCAGCGTGTGGATTAATGAGAGAGTTGCAGGGTGTGTGTGTGTTTACAGCCGCAGATCTGTGTCTTTGGAGTCGTATAAAGATATCCCGATAATTATCTCGCCCGCTCCCCTATCCGAATATTTCAGCCGTGGGGTAGCGTACCGGTTTATTTGCTGGAGATGCGTGGGGTCTGCAGATGGCGCGATGGTGGGAGGTTGTGAAAACGGCAGAGGGACGCCTGGTAAAGAAACACCAGTGGTCGGGATTCGCCGCCGTGAGACGTCCGCACCAATGAGAGACTTCCTCGTTGTGTGAAGTTAATTAATTTCTGAAACACGACTTCTGTGCCGCGGGCACCTTGCAGTGAACCCTTTGACTTTGAGTCAAAGAACCTACGAGCCTGGATCTAGACTCGCTTTTGCACAGAGAATGCAAAGCTATACTTGACTACTGAGGCTGAACTGATGCTTTTGGTTAGTTAGGCGAAGTATTGTGGGAGAAATAATGATCAATAAATAATCAACTTGTAGGGGTGTGCAAAGCGGACGGTATTCGTATCTGTATTTGTATTTGTTGAATGGGGAAAAGTATTCGTATTCATATTAGTATTTGTATTCGTATTCGAGTAAAATTCATAATTTAGCACGCAAAATAGGGCGAGCATTTTTTAAATATTGGTCTGAATTGCGTATTCATAATTTTTATTCATAATGTTTTAACGAAAATTGTATTCATAAAAAACACGTTATTTGTGCCTTTCCGAATACCATATTCGTAAAAAACAACTAATTTTTGCCTTTCTGAATATCGTATTCGGGTTCGGCTCCACCCTTACCCATTTGTTTATTGATGTTTGCTTAAAAGGGAATGACACTGTCTTTTTTTTGTTTTTGTTTGTGGTGGTTGTAAAGCAAATTAGAAACTCGAAGAAAACTTAAGTCATGTATACGTTCACTAATAACACAATTCATTAAAATAACTGTGTTTGCACTGTAGGCATTACAACCCATGACTCCTATCCCCCGCCACTATTAAGAAGTCTGTAAGTTTCTCTGCGATTAACTGTTTAACTTGGAATCAATTAGGATGAGAGTGGATTTTTCCCTTTAAATTTCCATTTAAAATAGAGAATTTCAGATTAGGTGTATTAATTTGTTCATGCACTAGTCCATTTAGGTACTTTATTCAGCAGTGTTTTGATTATGTGAACAGAGTTGTGTGTCAAAGACAAAGGTATTGTTAGGTATTATTAATCTGATTAAGAGCTAGACACAGCATGGGTCCAGGGTTTACTATGCTAATCCTCGTGATCGCGTCCTCTTTTGTCCTTGGATAAAGGACGTCACTGTTTACTTTGTTGGTAAAGGTTGCTGGTAGTCATATGTTTGAAGCCAGACTACTTTTGCCGTGTGCCTGTTTTTCGCAGCAGTAATGAAGTACATAAAGAAAACAAGAAAAAATGTCTTTGTGTAGATTTGATGAAGCTTCTTCTGTTTAAACAATCATGCAATTATTTTGCATGATTATAAATGCTGACAAATGATTTACAACTGTGTTTAAATAAAAATTTAATAAAATGTAAGAATTATAATAAACCATTGCTAGGATCATTTTTGCCTAATGGTTGTGCCTTGCGTAAATTTGTTTCTATTTTTCTGGACAGTGGGATACCAAATGATGGCAAACGATAATGGCTTGGAATTTGTTTGTTGGTGTAGAAATGATCTAAGCTTGTTCATCACATTAATTAAAATTTGAACTCTACTTGAAACTTTGACGAAAGAATCCACTCCACCTAATCGTTAGAAGAACACACACCACTGGAAATCCCAGCAGCCTGTCTCTGCACTGACCATTCTCTTCACCTGCATGTGGGG
>JBBMFX010000035.1:15226680-15238755 GCA_037832545.1 Rhabdalestes septentrionalis | reverse complement strand
GGATGTTGATGTTATTTCATTAAAGTAAATCAGTGTAAACCTGCATGAATAATTTATTATCCTACCATGGGGGCGCAATATAGGTCTGGTGGGTCATGAAAATTGTCCTTCTTTCTAAGTGGGGAATGAACAAAAAAGTTTGAGAACCACTGCACTAGGGAGATCATGGAAATTCTGCTTTTTGGCCAGGGAAAGTCATGGAATTTTAAGTCTCACTTAGGGTGGGAACCCTGAGAAAGCTAAGGACAGTTTTCAGAAATGTTATGTAGAGTCAGATTAGGGCGTTTTTGCTGTAAGAGTAGCTCGAGAGTCCACAGCAACTGATATGACAATCACTGCCAGAGCTTTGAACAACGTACTTTATGACAAAAAACAGGTTCCTGCTTTGCCTGCTCTTTGATTCCTGCCCTAAATGTGGAAAAAACAGAGTTTAACATTGTTTTGATTCTGAAATTCAGTCTGGCCGTGCCATGTGCTGGAAATATTTATTGCCCTGCAACTCCAACCTAGACAATGACTTAATGTTCTCTGATGTTTTTATGCGCCTCTCTTATGAAAGTGCCATCAGAGCATACAAAAATGTTTTTTTTTTAATATAAGTGGGCCGACTATATAAAAAAGCCTTTGACTATAAGTGGACAGACTGAAGCCCGGCCTTGATGATGAACGCACCATACGGCTGTTGATGTACAATAGCTGTAGCGACACTTCATCGCCCTTTGATGTAGTAGCAAAGTAAGAAAACATACCTGTGCAAATATATAGTCCTACACGCAGTGGGCCATATTGCCTGTTGTTTGTCATGGCCGGCGCGGCACTACGCTTCTGCGGCGTAAATGTCAGTGGAGGCGCAGGATCTTAAGCAGTAGTCACAGTCAGTGTTTCAGATTGCCATGACAGGAGAAATGAAAAGCCCAGCGGTTGCCAGATTGGCGTGTGTTATTAGTCCAGGCTCAGGTCTGTTTCTCTGGGCCTGGCAGGACGCCGGGTCATTCTTCTCGACTCTTAATTCTCCCGGCCAGCGGGACGCTGAAGGGTCGCCGCTGGACGACACCAAGCAATCAAAATCGCATTTACTTGTCTAAACCCTGCAGCACCCCGACACCGGAGGGCGTCCCCAAAACTAATCTGCTTCAGGAGGGAAAGGGTAAGCTCACCGGCCGCCGGTGTGAAGTGACCAGTGAAGAACATTGTAAAGTTCAGCAAGGATTTCTGTGTGTATTATTGCAACTCCGCTACTCGATCCGTCACCGGCCCGCCGGTAACCCACCCGTCAGTCCCCACGCAGCCCGGACCACGCAGAGATAATACAATGTGTCTTCATCTTAATTACCCCAACATATTTCATGTTTTTGTCTGATCAGCTTCATTTCGTTTGTTGGTCTACATCAGTTCCTGCTTTTAAGGTCTGAAACACGTTCTAAACACACTATTGGGACAGGGCAGTTTAGGGCCATGGATGGATTTCTTTCAAGAAGATCATATTAACAGAAGTTTGTAATCATGATTTGGTACTTTTAAGGAGCGAATATGGGCAAAGGATCTCCAGTGTGTCAGCAAAGGTTTACTGTGGTGAGACAAATCAGAATTCCAGATCTGTTCTGGAAGAAATGGACTGCATAGACAAAACAGAACATCCACACTGGATCTGTCCTTGTAGGTGTTTTTTGTCAGTGTCCCTGACTCTTGGTAATTTATACTTTTGTGATGGCTACAGGCAGTCAAAATCGAATTTACTTGTCTAAACCCTGCAGCACCCCGACACCGGAGGGTGTCCCCAACACTAATCTGCTTCAGGAGGGAAAGGGTAAGCTCACCGGCCGCCGGTGTGAAGTCACCAGTCAAGAACATTGTAAAGTTCAGCAAGGATTTCTGTGTGTATTATTGCAACTCCGCTACTCGATCCGTCACCGTCCCGCTGGTAACCCACCCGTCAGTCCCCACGCAGCCCGGACCACCAGTATTGTACGATAATACTATATTTTATTTATACCAAACTTCACATTGAAGACAAACCTCAAAGTGCCACAAAGTAAAAATCAAGAAATTAAGTTTGGAAGGTAAATTAAATAAAATGTGAAAAAAATAACATAAAAGATGAAAAGCGGCTACTCAGATCAGTTAAATGTAGTATGTTCTGCTAAAAAGAAATGCTTTAAGTACTTTCTCTTAATTTCCAACTCGCTAGTAATTCTTTGTTATTCAATACTTTGGCTCAAAACTCACATCTTTACATTCCCAACTGATTGGTGTGTGAATTCAATGCTGATTTTTAAGTTACACTACATTCTGAAAATAGCGCATAGTAAATCATTATTTGCTGAATTCACCTATTGAGGGAGTGTAAAATGCAGCCTGCGTGAAATTTACTGGCTGGTTCTAGATAAACCTGCTTGTAGAGGAGGTCAGAGATGAAGTTGTGAGGTTTTGGTCCATTCAACAAACTGAGCCGCCTGTATTCAACAACAACTGATGTAAATGCAGTTTTGAATTCTGTAACTCTTTAAAGACTCTTCAACATCCAAACGTTACATTTACATTTCTTTATAAGGGGGGTCAGGGACATTCTGCTTTTTGCTCAGGGACAGTCATGGAAAAGGCAGAGAATTTTAAGTCTGACCTAGGGTGGGTCTTTTGAGAAGCAAAGGATCTCCAGCTTGTAAGCAAAGGTTTACTGTGGTCAGACAAATCAGAATTCCAGATCTGTTCTGGCCGAAATGGACTGCATGTGCCCTGGACCAAAGACGAAACAGAACATCCACATTTTTAGCATTAAAAGCCAGCATGTGTACTTGTGGGGCCTTGTGTCAGTGTCCTTATTCATTTATACTTTTATGATGGCAACATTAATGCAAATAAGTACATTAACATTTTAGAGAAGCTGATGCTGCTGCCTTCAAGATGAAAGTTTTCTAGGGAAATCTCTGCATTTTCCAACAAGACGATGCAAAACAATCCGCACACATTAAAGACTCTTCTGTTGAAAACGGGTCTGGGTTCTGAACTGAGCTGCCTGCAGTCCTAACCTGTTCCCAATAGAGAATACGTGGACTGTTTTGAAAGGAAAACACGTGACGAGCCCATTCGTTTCTATGGTATTCGCCTGCTTTTAGAGTGGCGGATGTTTATGATGTGGTTCGGGTTCAGGCAGGTCGCCCATTAGTGCAAACAGAGCCGCGTCAGAGTGCACACAGGAGTGTAAACCCCATCACAGAGTTCTGCCTTCGCTCAGGATCACCCTAGAATTAAATTCGGCATTTTGATGGGTTTGATGATCATCTTTCAGCCCGTAATGCCAGCCCAGGTTATGGATTCTGATCCTGTTTAATCTGTCCTTTTGTTGAGAAGGAACTCTGATAAATTGCAGATGTTAATTTGACCCGTACACGAGCTCCCAGCCAAAAGAAGCGACCGGAACCTCTGACCCAGCCTGTTAATTCGCGCAAATGGGAAAGTCTGAGCTCTCTACACAATGGGACGTAAGATTCTTAACACTTAATTTTTTTAATGAGATCTTGACATGTACAAACCTTTTAAGTATTCCACACTTCTAACTTCCGAAGTTATAGCTTAATCTAAATTGCTCGATGTTAACGCGGGGGTAATGACTGCCCTTTGAGAGAAGTGGGACGGGGCGCCGAGTTAAACTGATAAGATTCCTTCTTCGTCGTTAAGTCAACAGAGTGAGGACTCCGACGGATAAGAATAACAGAACGGCCGCCCTTTCCATTATCTTCGAGATTTGTTCAGTGGAATTCAGGATAATTCTCTCCTTAAGGAACTTCAGAACACCTTCAGCGGAGCATGAACACCTTTTAAAAAGTTAGGAAGTCATGGAAGCCATTTGCCTCCTTAAGCTTTCGCTTTCCAGCTCCTTCATGTGGACTCTTGCTGTTTAGATCTCCTCAGTGTGCCCGTTATTCTGCCTCGCCTGTGATTAGCACTGAGTCAGAAAGGGTTAGATTTCTGCCCAAAGCACCTAAATTACAGGGAGGGGCAGAAATAACTCTTTTGACAAATCACTATGGGGTAGGGATGTGACAATTAACCACTTTCACTAATAACCGCGATTTAAAATGGCGATTAATTACTGGTAAAGGCTCCTCAACACCGTGTTTCTGTTGGTGCTGTTAAAAGCGTTGGTCCCGACAGGGCTATCAGCGGACTGGCAGGACTCGCCTGGACAGAACATTCAGACAGTGACGCCTCACTCCACCCTACTAAACACCGGCAGAGAAAAACAATGTAACGCGCTTTATTTCCACCAATTAAGTGATGAAAGTCGCCATATGGACGTTTTTTTGATACCCCAACAATACAGAGGTTCATTTTCAAGACGATGGTTTTCTATGTGTGTTTTTGTTTTTAAACAGGAGTAAATGGTAAAAAGCTTTTAAAGAATGTGATTTTCTAGCCACATTGTGTGAAATTAATACATGCTAATTCATCGTGATGATGGTGAAGCCATGATTATTTCCCAGATGATAATCATGTCATGAAAATCGATCATTTGTGACATCCCTGCTCTGGGGTCCCCAAAGCAGGAAGTGGGGTGCGGTCTGTTCCGGTAGGTTCGGTACGTAATAAACGTTTTCAGTTGTCTCCATGCCGTGGTCAGGTGAGCAACTTTATAGTAGAGGCTTTTTATAAAAATGAAGAATCTGTAGCTGCGATGGCGTTTTGCACGCGTTTCGGTTTACGTGCTAGTGAAAGTGTTGCTGTGGGTTTAAGTCCCTGTAACTTTTTTCGATGTGGCGACCTCATGGCTGAGGATTTCAAAACATCGCTCTTGGTCCCTGGACCAACTTAAGCCTCTGTCAGTACATCTCCTCAGAGGAAAAGGAAATGAAATTCCACAGTTAGATAGAGCTCAATGAGACCTTTCCAAAGACGCATCGTTTACCATAGTACACCCCTGCAAACCAGAGTTATTAGCCAAAAGCCATTCACCTCAGACAAAAGTATTGGGACACCCGGGCGAGGTGAACGGATTTAATATTTAGATTTAAGATTTAAAATTTAGATTTAGATTTAAGGTTTAGATTCAACATTTTGATTTAGATTTCACATTTAAATTAAACATTTAACATTTACACAGCAAGAAAGTGTACCAAAATATAACACATGTGTTTTTTGAACACATTTAGCTCTAAATGTGTGAAAATTGTGTGAACACTGCACTAAATTTCTTTACATTTGTGAAGCTGTTTTTACAAAAGGCGTCACATAAGGGTAAGGGTTGTTTAAACCCGCCCATTCTGTTACGTAATTTCCTTTCCCTCAGAGGAGGAGAAATTGATGGAATTTCGCCCGACATGCTAGTGAGAGCGATGAAAAGCTTCAGCCTTCAAGACCACCATTTGGAAGATATAATTTTTAAAACTTAAAGTAAAAAAAAGCTTTTTTTTTCTATCTATACTTAGGAAATAAAAATATTTTGAGATACCTCGTAGCCTTTCGTTTTCAATATCCCTTTGAGTGTGTCATTTCTGCCCCACCCTGTTTAATCAGAAACAGCAGAGTCATGTATGAACCGTCGTCAGAAGCGGTTAAAGTGTTTTTTTTTTGTGTCTGCAAGTATCTCCTACTCTGTCAACAGATGCACATCCTTCCTATTGATTGCCAGAATGTCATTACAAACTCCTGGGGCCCTGCAATAACTGACACTCTGAGTGAATGGCCGCTAGTCTAATTAGACATAGTCATAAAAGGAGAACCACTTGAATAGATATCATCTAGGGAGTCTACAGTTCTGTCTTCTAAGAGCTCACTAATATGCGCACCTGATTTTTAAACGCAACCCTGCTAATGTCAAATCTGCATTTATTAATTGTGCCCGCTTCTTCTCCTTTTTTCTTCTTTCTCTCTGTTTCTCCCTTTTTTTTCCCCTTCCAATTTATTAGAACAGAAGTGCTATCCAACCAGCTGTATACAACTTTGGCGGAAAAAAAAAAAAAATTGGTTAAAAGACAGGACCCGATTGAATTGCAAATGATCGCGGGTCTTTGTGTCTTCCGTGAAAAATCCGAGCGCTTGAATCGGGTCGGGTAACAAAAGTGGAGTAGTGTTCTGTTTACCGCAGCTGTCTCCCTTCATTAAAGCTAGAAACGTGACGTATTTCACCTGTACCACTGTTTTTTCCGTCCTTAAAATGTTTTGGGTGCCCAACACCTGTTCATTCCACGAAGATACCGAAATGACTTTTCTGTTCTTATGTGCCACAGAGTAATTGCTCGTGCTTTTTTTTCCCCTCCCCATTTCAATAAAGGTGTTAAACTAGCTCAATGTTCCTTCACAGCAAATGAGTGTTTTTCAGCGATTACCCCCCCCCCTGGCTTGTAGGAGATAATTGCAGAATAAATGTGGATTCTCATTGCTGTAAAAAGGCTTCCTGAACACTGTGTGTATACAATGCTATGAAATGAACAGAATCTTAACCAGTTCAAAGCGTCTCTCCAGTGCTTTACACCTTTACAACCACCAAAGTCATTACGTAGTCTCCAGCTGCCTGCAAATATCTTTTCTTTTTCTTTTTTTAAACAGTCCTTCCCCCCCCCCACTCCCTTGTTCAATTCGTGGCTGTGTCTCCTGTCAGAAATTGGAAGTTGGTGCCTCCTGCTTTTTCCATTCCACACATTTCGTTTAAGCAGATTTCAGTAATTCTCCATTGGATTTCGCATGGCTATGATAGTCTCTCCCCAGTCCACTCTCAATTGTGAGGCTGCTTCTGGCGGGAGGCGGTGTTTGCAAGCCAATTACTTTAATGGAAAATGGGTGTGTGTGTGTGTGTGTGTGGGGGGGAGTGGTGAAAAAAAAAAAAGTCCGCACCTTTTTTGATTTTGCATTTCAGCACTTCTGATAAATTCTTTATCTCATAATTACACAGTAGGTATGGTAATGGAATGTGTGTTAATGAACCGAGGTCTGCATGACAATGAGACCGCGGAGCGACAATAGGGGCGGACCGGGCTGCTTCGGATATTAGAGTGGGGAGAGGGCCTGTGCCATTACAGTTCCGGTTCAAAACCGACCGTGTACGGAGGCCTGTGGGCGACGGGATCTAAACCGAGGCTGTTCTCGTCGGATTTTACAGTCGATGATGCAGCGTGCGCTTTATTTATTTATTTATTTATTTATTTATTCATTTATTTATTTATTTATTTATTTATTTATTTATGGAGAGAACGTCCCGCCGCCTTTGTTGTTGTTGTAATTGAGCGAAACGTGATGAATTGTCCGATTTTCGGTTAAAAATCCCTATTGAGTTGTGTAGCACTTTTGAGGTCTAGTTTGAAGTAACCTGTTTTTCCTTCCGCGCTCGAAGCCGATTACGGTGACGTGATACAAACTAAAGGGAGAAAACCGTGTTCTTTTGAAAAACACAAGTGTCTCAGGCCTCATTTGGAGTGTGTCCCTTGTTATCTGCTGTAGCCTAACTCTCTTAAGAGGGCCTGGCTGGGCTATTACAGCATTATCTCTGTGTGTCTCTGAGCGTGGCTCTTTGTGCCTGCGTGTGAACTACAATGAGAGGTAATTGGTTGAAAAAGCCCTGCACAGGGATGCACTGTAGGGAGTTGTTTGGTGAGAGGTACATGCATTTCATGCACTGGGGCTGAATACAATGGCTCAGTGAATCTGGAGGCTATCTGAAAAGCGAGGTGTGTGTCTGTGTGTGTGTGTGTGTGGGGGGGGGTGGGGTGGTATGTGGGTAACGTAGTCTTGTTAGCACAGCAGTGAAAGGTGAGCTGAGCTCTCAGTAGACACGTCAAAAAAGATCTCAGCTTGTCAGCCTGCCGCGCGCTGTGTGTGTATGTGTGCACGACCTGACAAACTGTCAGTTTTTTTCTTCTTCCTCCTCCTCCTCCTCCCAGAGTCTGGATGTGTGTGTGTGAGGTTGTTTATTTATTTATTTATTTCTGTATATGTGTGTCAATTTTGATACTTTCAGACTCGGGAGGCTCGTGTACAGTTGGAATCACCTTTTCATGTTTTCATTTGGTTTTTGGATACTGATAAATTTGCTACTTTTTTACATGTGGGGTGCAAGAGAATGTTCTTTAAAGTACGGGAACATTTCAGGACTTCCAGTTCAGGTTCTTACTATCTAAAGATACGGACGTATGTCCTGTCTTGGACAGGACAGTATTTAGTAAGGTTACGTTTACATTTACGGCTTTTATCAGACGCTTTTATCCAAAGCAACTTCCATTCCCTACCTACAGGGGGCAGTCTCCCTGGAGCAACTTGGGTTTAATGGTCTTGCTCAGGAACCCAGTGGTGTGCTGAAGGTTGGATTCAAACCAACTATGGAATAGCTATGGGTCCAATGATACAATATTAGAATACTTGGTCCGTGATATAGTTCTGTTGCGATAATCAAACATTTATAATTGACTATTACAGGTTACTGTACATATTGACTTTTTAATGCAAGTCTTCACTGAAAAAGGAAACTTATGAAGTTTTATATAGGTTAATCTTATTTCACATGTTCATGTTGTGGTTGTTTTCTTTCCACTGATTTTTGTTTCTTTTCACATTTTATTTTATTTTTATTTGGATTTTTATTAGATTCTATTTAGACTTATATTAGACTTGTTTTATTTGTTTTATTATTGTACTTTTTTTCTTACTTTTTATTTTATATTATTCTTTTGTCTTGTGTTTCTCTGTCTCTGTGTGATGTGACGGTCACCACATAAACCGTTTCCTCCGGGATAAATACATTTTTCTGATTCTGATTCATCTCTTTTTATTGAAAGATGATGTAGACAAGTCAGATTCTAAGAAACCTTCATCTATTGGGTGTATTATTGGGTGTGTGTGTTCACTCTATAGCTGTGAGTCCCCAGATAGATTACCCTCTTTCCCCATCTTTCAGAGTGATGCTAGCCAACTCAGACTGTCAGTAGATGTAACAGAATCAGCATCTGAGGCTCCTCTCTGTGCATTAGCAGTAGTTTATAAAAAAAAAAGATGAGTGATGCTTGGGCAGTCTCAGAGAAAGGAAAATTACTACGAAATTTGTTGCTTTTTTTTTTGCACTTATTGGTATTTTTGCGCTGTTCATGTTAGCTACATTCAGAATGAGCTGATATATTTAACCAATGTTATGCTAGTTTCTAGTGATGGGCAGATCCACATTTTTCCAGTTCCGAACCGATTCCAATACATAACTGCTGATACTGATGGAGATTCCGAAATAATACATCTTTTTTATATTTACTATTAGAATTATTTTGGTTGAAATTGTTTGTTAGTAAGATTATTTAACAGAATAAATAAACACTAAGCACTTATTAGAAGAGCAAAAATATATACACAACTACACTGAATTTAAAGGCATTCCAAAATAATTTATTTACACTTTACAGCAACAACTGTAAAATCAATAGCACAACAATCTTGGCAGAATCATCTAAATAGTTTAAGTATTATGTCCATTTTAGCAGTAATATTTTCGTATTTAAATAATAATTTTAAATAATGTGAATTCAGAGACAGGGCAGGTCAGTGTAATCTCACCACTTCTGTATTTAAGGTGGACCGGCCGAGACGCCCAGCTTTGGTCTCGTGATGTTTTGAGAGATGGAGAGAGGGGGAGAGGGTAAAACAGACACCAGAACACAGAAAACAGCCCCTAAAGAACCCCAGAGAGGGACTGAGGGAGAGCTGAGAGTCTTCTCTGATATTCCTTTCGCATTTGGGTTGTCTGCTGCAAATTTGTTGCGTTTTTTTTTTGCCGACGCATCTCTTATTACAGTGTTGAGTTTAAGGTCCCTGCGAGCTGCAAACTGGAGTATAGAGATCGGGGCTGTCTGACCGATATACGATATCTGATTTACAACTATATCGGAACCCGATACCGATTAAAATATCGCATCGGACCCATCTCTAGATGATTCGGATGTCAGGCTGCTTGACTATTCCTAGCTAAAACTCCTATGGCGCTAACTGCTGCTTCTTGTAACTAATTAACAAGTGGTAACCAATTAACTTATTGTTAAGAACATTCATCATGAAACATAATTAACAATATGTGAGTTAAGCCATATCCAATTGAAACATTTTCAACTAAAATATAGCGATGTTGCACTGCTGTATCTCGGCTTTACTGCTCATTACTGTCAAACAACATCTCAGTGTGTCAATACTATAATAGCATACTGGTACAGTTGACAGACCACAGCGTTGAATTAAGGTGTTAATTAAATCCGGCAAGTATTTTGATCAATATAATGTAGACCAATCTTTAAGACTTATTGATAAAAAAAATTTTTTATTTCCAGTGTCTACTGAAATTAAAATATGTAGCAGGGTAAACAAAAATGCTAGTATGTTATTCATATTGTGTATCTCTAAGATAAGATAAGAACTTTATTTATCCAGAGGGAAATTCTTTTGTCCTATACATGCTCAGTGCAACAAGAGGAACTGGAGTCGATGAGGATAAGCAATAAGAGTTTAAAAAGAACAGAACAGTAGAATAGTGCAAATAAATCAGATAATCTAACAAAGTAACAATATTACTATGGTATCTATAATAAAATAACACAATTAGTGTGAGTAGTTAAGAGTACCAGCTATAGCAGTGATCTTAAATCCCCCTCTGTCTCCTCGCTCGGTCTTCTACCCCTTTACAACAAACGATCAATAGACATTTGCTTTTTATCCATTTTGCTATTTTGTGGGACTATTTTTTGTATTACATACAAACCTACCTGGTGGCATTTTCTCGCTGATTTAAGCCTGATGACGTCAAACCAAACAAAATCTGAGAACTATCCAATTGTACGTAATTCTTATGTATGCCATGATAAAATATTACAATACTTGATGCATGATACGATTCTGTTGTGATAATTTAGTATTTGCGATCAAGTATTCCATGTTACTGTAGATTTTACGTATTTTTGCACTTTTGCTCCAAAAGTGAATGTGAGATTCAAGATTCATTTTTGCTGTGGTGGCTTCTTTTGGCTGTATTTTTCCACAATTAAACATCGTCTAGATTCTGAAAGTAAATAAAACAGAAATACTGTTGGGGACCACTGCGCTATAGCTTTTACCGCAACAGATCCTGCACTGAATCTCATGAAAGTTAGGAAATCTTTACTATGCTGTTTGTTGTACCCTTGCCAGTGACGGCAGTGACACACATTCTGTACAGTATGTGACATTTTTATTATCTCCTTTGTTCCTGGGCTGTTTGTATGATGTGCAGGAAAAAGACTCAAAAACGCTTCTTCACTATACAGAGCTTTTCTGGATGCAAATACAGGCCGAACACTTACCGGATTCCAGTCGCGGAACAGACCGCAATTAAAATGATTGATCATTAATCAAATTGATCATTAAGGGAGTTAAACAAATACCCAACCGGCAGCATTGTACACAGCCAACAGTGAATGCTGAATGACTCCTAATTGCTCTTGACTGTGGGCCGTTTACTGTCTCTGTTGTAAAACAACCGCCTGGTTCCCTGTTCCGATCCTCCAACAGTGAGCAGATGGAGGCGCTGGTTCCGTTTGTAGGTCCAGGACGAGTTCAGTGCCTTTTTGTCCTTAGGCTCCAGACCCAGTGGAAGCTGATCCTGAGCCAGCGCTGAAAGTGCCTTTCCTAATGGCGAAGAGAGAGACTGTTTATTCTTCAGCCTTGTTAGTTCTTTTGTGCTCGTTGGCTAATTGAGTGACGCTGCTGTCTGTTTTCTCTGTGTCGGTCTTGTCCTCGACACAGGATGTCAGCAAAGCTCACAGCATTAGTCAGAGTTACTCGATTGACTTATTGACTCAAAAGGGCTGTTTTATAACTGCCTGGCCTTATTGATCTTGACTTCTGAGGAAAACTGAAAGGAAGGACATTGCGATACACCTTCAGGAAAGACAAACAAAATAGATCCAACCCACAAAATAGATCCAACCCACAAAATAAACCCATCCCACATAATAGACCCATCCCACATAATAGACCCATCCCACATAATAGACCCAACCCACAAAATAGACCCAACCCACAAAATAGACCCAACCCACAAAATAGACCCAATCCACAAAATAGACCCAACCCACAGAATAG
>JBBMFX010000035.1:15216124-15226580 GCA_037832545.1 Rhabdalestes septentrionalis | reverse complement strand
CAACCCACAGAATAGACCCAATCCACAAAATAGACCCATCCCACATAATAGACCCATCCCACAGAATAGACCCAACCCACAAAATAGACCCAATCCACAAAATAAACCCAACCCACAAAATAGACCCAACCCACAAAATAGACCCAACCCACAAAATAAACCCAACCCACAAAATAAACCCATCCCACATAATAGACCCATCCCACATAATAGACCCAATCCACAAAATAAACCCATCCCACAAAATAGACCCAATCCACAGAATAGACCCAATCCACAAAATAAACCCATCCCACAAAATAGACCCAATCCACAAAATAGACCCAACCCACATAATAGAGCCAGCCCACATAATAGACCCAACCCACAAAATAGACCCAACCCACAAAATAGACCCAATCCACAAAATAGACCCAACCCACAGAATAGACCCAACCCACAGAATAGACCCAACCCACAGAATAGACCCAACCCACAGAATAGACCCAACCCACAAAACATTTAAAAAATGCTATTCATAGGAAACTCTACTCCCTCTTTTTGCTCAGTTAGTGAGTTCAGGTTCTACCTCTCTAGTGATATAAACGTATGTCCTTTCTAGGCCTGGACTGTGTTCAGTAGGGTTAGGAATATTTATGGATCCCATGATACAATATTACAATACTTGATGCATGATCCGATTCTGTTGTGATAATTTAATATTTGTATTACATGTTACTCTAGATTTTGACTTTTTAATGCAAGTTTTCAATGAAAAAGAAAACATTATGGAGTTTCCACTGGATTAATCATACTTCAGCTATTTTTAGTTAATTATTTTATTAATTGTTTTAAATAGAGTAGTCAAAATTCTAAAAATCCTCTATCTATCAGGTGTTCTATTGGGTGTGTGTTCATGCTATGGCTGAGAGACCCCTGATGCCGGCCAACTCAGACTGTCAGCAGACGTAACAGAATCAGCATCTGAGGCTCCTCTCTGTGTTTTGATCTGTCCAGTGATGTAGCATTAGCAGTTTATAAAAAAATATATGAATGATACTCTCAGAGAAAGCAATATTACTAAGAAAGTTGCTGCTTATTAATATACACTTATACACTTACACTTTATATACAACTCTACTCGCTCTTTTTGATTTTCCGTAAGTAAACTCTGGTCCCTAAATGATGACGTGTAGGGATGGATACCGAAACCCGGTTCTTACTCATCCCCGGGGGCCTAATTATAAAAGATCGAAGTATCGATAAGCTTTAACCGTAACGGTTCTGCTGTCAGTTCTGGAGAAATTAAATCTTGTACGCACACAAGAGTAGAGAGCTCGCACTCTAAATCAGAGTTAGTAATTTTAAAAACACACATTCGGTTACATATAGCCTACATAGGCTAAATATTTAGAGTAATTTTTTTGCAGTAGCCTAAATAAATATTAAACATGACATGTACTGCTATAGTGCTGCTTTTACAAATAATATTAATAAAGATAAATAATAATAAACTAAGAAATGATAAAGCAGAGCTCACCTAAAAGTTAATTTGTAGTGAGTCCAACTTTTTTAGAATTAGGGTTAAATTGTTATTCTGTTCTCAATTAGTTTTTAATTAAAAAACACAATGGAAGTACCAATAAGAGTACCGATAATGTACCGAATGGATAAGTGGTATCGGTAGAAGTAGTAATACCGTTAAAACCTTAACGATACCCATCCCTAGTGGAAAACCCCCACACAATTGGTACCGGGTACCAGGTACCAGATTTTAGTAATGGAAAAGCAATAAACGCGGTGAGTTGAACCAAACAGAGCTGGTACCAGTCAGTGGAAATCCACAGTAGATGAAGTTCATGACTCTCTTCATATTCTCAACCACACTGGAGCTATCTGATCCTGTTCAAATGGCTGAGCAGCTTGTGGTTGAAACGTCCAGCCAAAGCGTCTCTAATGATTTCTTCCGAAACTATAAATTGGCTTGATGTCATAACCTCAACAGTGTTATTTCGGCACCCGGTGATGATTTTTGTTCCTTTTTTATTTTTCACCTGAAATTTTAAAGATTTTCATCAGTTCTGATTAACTGTTTCAACTTGTGTAAAATGTACACTTTTGCTTGTGTCCTCTAGATGGTGCTGTTTAGCCACGACTCTGCACTAATCATTGCCTGTTTATGTACAGTGGCTTTCAGAATCAGAATCAGAATCAGAAAAACTTTATTTATCCCGAAGGAAATTGTTAGTGGTGACTGCCACATTACACAGACACAGACACGAGACACCAGAATAATGTAAATTAAGAATAAGATAACGTACTATACTATGATAAATACATAAAGTCTAATACAAGTCTAAATAAAATCTAATGAAAATAAACCCAGAAAAAAATAATATAATCTGAATAAAAATAAAGATTTGCTGAAAGAAAGAAAAAACAAAAAAAATACAAAAAATACACGTCCTCACATTAGGTTCAGTTATTCTGCTCTTGGACTTTTTAATATATAATAAATTTTGCTCAGTTATGACCCTTTTTTCCCCTCTCTCTTTTTAAGAAAACAAAAAGATAACATTTAATAACATTGTTTTCATCTGGGAGGCCAGACTTGACATAAACCTTTCCATAAAAGTTTCAAATTGCACAACCAGTTCCAACACCGTTCCGGCCGTATACCACCCTTACAGCCGTTTCTCATAGTTTGTGTTATGTTGGTCTCTCTCCCTTATACATACAGACTGTGGATTCTTGGGTCACGCCTTCTATTCCCAGTCCTCCCTCCAGCACTGTCCAGCTTAGTCTGTCAAATTACTGCTATTGCTGGCATCTGCAGTGTTTTACTCGTAATTGATACAGACTTAATGCACTGTGGTCATTCTTGGCATGCCAGTTACTGGAAATAATTTGTTTTATCATGAGAGTCCTCAATGAGAGCTGAACTGTCATTGAGTCACAGCAACGTGAATGATATGAGCTCCAGGGCTGCATTCAAACAGTTAAAGTAAATTAATCCTACATGCGTTGCTTCAGTTCATGTGCTCTCAAAGCCATGTGGATCCACATGTTTGTCAATCTGCCAGTGCATTTAAAGCCATGGGCTACATTAGTTTCTTTGTTTGTGGTTACAGGATGGCTTGCCCTGTGATTGATTGGTATAAAGCGGTATACATTCTGTGGTCTTCACACATCCCTTTTTGGATGAGAACCTGATAAATAAGAACGTAGCGGGTCTGTGTTGTTTCTAAAGCATTTCATTAACTTAATTTGACTGGTAAAGTGTTTTTTCTTTGAGGAACTCCCTTAAAACTGCCCGTGGTTTAAAATGCAGCGTGATTAACTGGTGCTCTCAGACTCCTGTATTCTCTGCATCGCTCTCTCTCTCTCTCTCTCTCTCTCTCGCTCACTCTCTCTCTCTCTCTCGCTCACTCACTCACTCTCTCTCTCGCTCACTCTCACTCTCTCTCTCGCTCTCTCTCTCTCGCTCACTCTCGCTTACTCTCTCTCTCTTGCTCACTCTCACTCACTCACTCTCTCTCTCGCTCACTCTCTTCTTTCTTTTACCCCTTTCTCTCTTTCTTTCTCTTTTTCATACCCCCTCCTATACTCTGATTTTTCATACACTTTGTCCCTCTACACCTTTCAAGTTCAACTTAGAGTCTCTCTCTGGCTCTCCCTCTCTCTCTCTCTCTCTCTCTCTCTCTCTCTCTGTCTCTCTCTCTCTCTGTCTTCTCCTCCCTCTCAGTACAGTTGAAGGTCAGCGGTGAGATCTGGCGGCTAATGGGGGTGTTTTTTTTACCTCTCTCTCCCTTTCTCTCTCTTTCTCTCTCTCTCTCAGAGTTGTGAGTGTTTAATTGAATATAGATCAGAGAATAATTCTAAAATTTGACACGATAAAAGCCACGTCGTCTCTGTAGGGGCAGCGATAAGCGCCTTCTCAAGATGGTGATTTAATACGCGCGATCAGGACGTCTGAGACGGAGCGAGAGAGGGCGAGAGAGATAGAGATAGAGAGCGAGAGCGGCGGGAGGATGCGAGAGGAATCCTCTCGTGGGCCCAAATCGTCGGGCCCGGAGCTCTTAATTATATCCGAACGTTGAAAGGAGAGTCGCGCCAACGCTCCTGTCCTCATTTGCATTATGCATTAAGGTTAGCCTTTGTGTTGATGAAGAGGGCTGTTTTAGCTCCCTTTCCTTCAGCTCTTTCGCTTAATGTGGCCACTAAAGGCTTAAAATAGAGAAGGGCCTACGTGGAATGTTTCACAATAGCGTCCGCACAGACACACACGGTGTGCTGAGCTGTCCTTTGTCTCCGCGAACACTTAATATCCATTCCACACAAATATGATGAATCATTGCTACAAAGAGACAGAAACATGGGCTGTGAACCTCGCTACTTTGTACCTTGGTTACGAAAACACAGCATCTCGCACAAATAGACAGGCACCGAGCTCACACGCTTTTAGAACTTGTTTCCTTGAAACAAAAATGGCCCTCTGCCTCTCATTGCCTGGTCTGGATGTCCATTAGCCCTGTGGAGATGAACTGTAATTGCGCTTCAGTGCTGAATTATTCCCTTGTGTCAGATCAACAGCATGCCACGCCTCGTTCCAACCCGCTCTGCGAGAAATCACCTGAAACGCTCGCCTAAGCTGTTCCAGAGAAACCAGGCTTCTTTTCAGAGATTGATGAAAAGCTTGATTTATGGCATCGAATAGTTTTTTTTTTGAACGAGGCTTAGCGATATACAGCGATATACAAAAAAAAAAACACCCTCAGGAGTTCAGGTTGCCGTCTGTCCAGAAAATCAATCTGTAAGAAATAAAAAGAAGCTTTATTCCCTTTATTCCCCTGGATTTTGGGCATTCCAGATTTCGTTTCGGAATTTGGAATTTAGGGCGACGCGTTACAGAACAAAATTCTTGGCCAGTGACGAATTAGACCGAGAGTCCAGGCTCGCGGAGGATCAAGGCCGGGATCATTAAAAGCCTGGGCCGCACTCAGCCGGCGTGTGTGCATCCTGAGTCTCAGTGTTGGGTGGGTAATGATGATTTGGCTCATAATGAGTCGAAGCATGAACCTGAGGGATTACTCGCTCAGAAGCGAGTTTGCAAGAAGAGACCTGGGCAGGCGGCCACGTTTCGCACAGACTGACCACCCGGGTGGCTCTGAAAAGTGCGGTTTTGAGGGGTTTTGATGTAACTGCTTCTACTTGGGAAGGCCAGGGGGAGATGTTTGGCCCGAGTGGAGAAGTCTAATGGGCTGTTTTGGTCATTTAGTAGAAGATGTGATCAGTTTAAGAGCGTTACAGGCTGACTGACCACACCAGGCCGGGCCAGATAGAGATTTTGCCCAGAAAGCGGCAAGTCTCTGTCCGGTCTGGTCATGAAGAGTCAACGTTAAAAGAATATTTTATTTTTAGTCTCTGATATTAGTTCCACTCAGGCCACAGTTAAGCGTATTTACATTTACATTTATGGCATTTAGCAGATACTTTTATCCAGAGCGACTTCCATTCCCTAACTACAGGGGGCAGTCTCCCTGGAGCAACTTGGTGTTAAGGGTCTTGCTCAGGAACCCAGTGGTTCTGTGCTGAGGGTAGGATTTGAACCCATGACCTCTTGGTCCATCCTACCCTCTGAGCTACCACCATCCCTCCAGGAGAACATGAGTACAGAAAACCGCCAAAGGAATTGAGGAGCACAGTCATTTGGGGTGAGTCAAGAAAGCACCATCTGTGAGGGGACTCGATTGTCAAAGAGAGACAAATTGGGACCATAGGATAAGGTCAGATAAGATATAAGATAAAAAAGACCTTTTTTCATTCCGACAAATTATTTTGTCCTATACATGCTCAGTGCAACAAGAGCAGAAGAGTTGAACAGTGAAAATAAAATATCAGATAAACTAACAAAGTAACAAAAAAGTAACTTACGAAGTAACAATATAACTCTGACATCTGTAATAACATCTGTTTGTACCGTGAGTAAAAAGAGAGTTAGCAGCATGTGATTGGGGATGACAAAGACATTCAATTACATACAGGTGAGTAGGTAAGAGCAGATGAGTAATATTGCCCAAACCAAGTGAGAAACCTATTGACTGGAGGTTGACCGATATATCGGTTTTGCTGATTAATCGGCACGGATAGTTTATTCCCGCAACAATCAATTATTGGCAAAAATCCACGCCGATAGTTTACCTGGGTTACTTTTTGTTTCAGTTTGCAAGTATGTCTTTAACTTACCTCAATATTTATTAATATATTCATATTTATTTCATTTAGCACATGTTCATGATTCAGTACTGTTTTTTTTGTTTGTTTTTTGTAATAGATTTCAGTACTGGAATGTTGCGTTTTTATTTATTTATTTATTTATTGATCCAGTATCCATTTTAGAAACTATCGTTTAATTAATCGGTTATTGGCAAGTACGGACTAACCTAGCTATCGGTATCATTAAAATTCAATATCGCTCGACCTCTACTATTGACATCAGTACTAATCCTGAGAAAATCACCTACAGAATGAGGACAAGTTGTACAGTCTTATGGCCACGAGTAGGAAGGGTTTCCTGTGGTGTTCAGTTCTACATTTTGAGGCGATGAGTCGTTTGCTGCGTGTGCTTTTGATGGAGGCGTGCATGGGGTGAGTGGGATTGTCCATGGCCTCAGTTAACGTCCCCTTTGAACTGGATTATTACTGTACACCTTTTTATGCAAGTTGTCTGTACATACTCTCCTGTTAGGATCCTTGAACCTGCCTTGTCATGACATTTACTGTCAGGATGATGTTAACCTCATAAGACGGCATCATTCCGGAGACGTGTTTGGCTGTGAAAGACCAACACATTGTGACATTCCGGCATAAAGGGCCGTTAATTATCACGACCACAGAAAGCGAAGCAGGTTGATTGGACGTTTGATGTTTTTGCCCTCTTTTGCTCCCCTCTCTGATTGGATGGGAGAGGCTCTGACATTTTGGAGGCATGGGTGACCTGTCCTTTAAATGGCTGATCAATTCCCTAAGCATGTCTGACATTTGCTTACTAGCTGCTATTTCCACTTGCATGTAATTATAGGCAGCATTACAGAGGACAGGAGAACCGGCGAAGGAAAACAGGAGGACGGTCATTTGGTGTGAGTCAAGAAAGCACCATTTTTATTTAACTTCTACTTTATTTTATTGCATCATAAAATAAAAGACAAGTGTACCGGTGATTTAAGTCGTGTGTACAGTTCAGTGATCTGACCTGTTGATGCCGGATTCTATCTGGCCTGCAGTCCCCGAGGAAACAACCAAAAGACATTTGCTCCGTTGCAAGAGATGGGCAGTAGGGGTCGCTCTATCTCCTTTCAGGAGTTTTGCACTGGTTCAGCATGGACAGCCGAGTAGTTGCAGTTTGTTCTCCTGGGCACAGAGTTCTACAAGCACAAACGAGAGAAGGGGTTTAGTCCAAATTGGGTGAAAAAGAAAAAAACCTATTAAAATTTTTTATTTTTTTTTTCTTCTTTAAACATAACCCATTCGCTTTAGGCTTACATCGTTGTGACTGATCCGAAATCCCCATAAAAGTTCGTTATATTCCCAGTAAGTGCATTTCATTCATTTAATCTGACTGTATATGAGGTGACACCACTTGCAGTCAGTCAGGAGGACGCACAGGAAAACACATCTCCAATAAACATCTGGATAATGCCGCAGCTAACGGAGACCAGTTCCTGTTCATGGTTTATTAATATCATAACCTGTTTGGAGTGATCTTATTGGCCTGGCTATGAGGGCTTGGAGCCAAACAGACAGCTTGATCTGTAACCCAGGGCATGCCCCGGGATGTTTACCTCCGCTCCTTTTATTTCTGACACAAACCGCTGAGAGCTTATCTGAGTTTCTCCTCTAAGCACATATGCTGAACACGAGACCCGTCTGACTTTCCTTTGGTGCGATGGAGTGGCGTGCTCCTCTAAAGTCCCTCTCTCTTATTGAAAGATCAGCTTTCTGTTCGGAAATCCTGCATAGAGTCCTGTTAGACGGGAGCTGCAGGGTTTCCAGCGTACGTGGTGTCCATATGTTCAGGCACTCTGTGAGGGAGAGCTAACTGCCACCAAGTAGGTGGAAAACGGCAGGAACTGATGTGGATTGATGAATCATGACTTGGTTATGAACAGAACCTTGCTACGCTGCCAAAAATATCGCTTTCTACCACTGGCTGTGGCTGCGGCACCAGCTGTGTTCAGTGCTGGTCTAGTATTTTCTCCAATAACAAAGAAAGTGTACATTTCGAGTAGGAGTAACGGAAAAGGTGGTGAACGACCATCTCTCTCACTGCGCTTGCTCTCATCTTGGTGTCAAAAAAATACATAAAAATCCTCACTCATCCTAACCATGTTTTTTCATTCTGACTTTCTGTAATAGGTGTTGCGTATGGCAGGCCGTTTTAACATGTAACAGCCAGACTGGATATGTAGGTCAGATATCCGTCATTCAGTTCTTCCTAGTAAAACTAAACCTTACAGATATCAAAAATGACATTCTTACTATCTACAATGAACATTACAGATATCTCAAGCCTCATTCTTCCCAGTACAAATGACGTCACATTACCCATTTGTGTCTATTGGGTTTTCACTTGTAGATCTCGAAAACGCCATTCTTCCTCTCTACAGTGAAATGTACAGATATCTGAAATACAGTTCTTACTAGGAGAAACTTTCCTTTCAGAAATCTTCAGTTCAGTTGTTACTAGTCATAATTACATTCTAGATATCTGAAGAGTCTTTGTATGTTTTTGATATCCGTAATTTAAATTATGACTAGTAACATCTGTCCTAGTAAGAACTGTATTTCAGATATCTGTGCATTTCACTGTAGAGAGGAAGAATGGCGTTTTCGAGATCTACAAGTGAAAACCCAATAGATACGAATGGGGAAACTGACGTCATTTGTACTAGGAAGAATGAGGCTTGAGATATCTCTTCATTTTAGATAGTCAAAACTTAAATTTGGATGTTTAATGTTTATTTTTACTGGGAAGATCTGAATCACGGATATCACAGATACATATTGACTCTGGCTATTAAATGTTAAAAGGGCTTGCCATAGTTGCGTACGTATCTTTGACTGGTGGTGTTTAGGTATCATTCGACACAGGTGTGGTTTAGGTGTAAACCTGCAGCATCTCAGTATAATGGGTGATGTTGACTTAAGTCTTGCTTTACAGGTCCCAGATACAGTTGTGGACTACTTGAGCACTGATGTAGGTTGCTCTTGATAAGGGCGTCAGCTAAATGCCGTAAATGTAAATGATTTGGTTTAAAACAGGCCTGGAAGTTGAACTGCATTTTTACAGTAATCGATGCATCATCTCTATAGTTATGATAGATACAGGAGCGACTCAATCGCTGCTAAATATTATAGATGGCAGGGGATCGCATGTTCAGGGAAAATATTTTAGCTGCTTTGCTCCTTAGCCGCATCTACAGATCAACATTTATGCTGTATATGCTGAACGAGGTGTTTGACATCTATGGTGAAACATAGGGAACATTACAAAACTGTACTAGTCTAACTAGCTTTTTAAGAAATTATGAATATTTTAATTCCTTTTTGTCGGTCTGTTCAGGGAGTGCTGACCGATTTCGGGGTCACCCGGAAGAAGCCTATGCAGATCCCCAGACTTGCTTCTCTTTATTTGGTTATAGAGCAACATGTGGTACTATAACATGTACAATACTTGTGACTTGGTTGACTACCAACTTTTGTGACAGGCATTTTCAAAGGAGAAAAGAACTGCACATTTTTAATGATGAGGCATGTAAATTTCATGAAATGTCTTAAATATGCACATATAGTGAAATTCGTACAGCTTGTCGATACACTCTTATCTACATGAATCAAATGGCCTGTATAGCCATGATTTTGGCTTGTATAGCAACATATAGCATGTCAGCAGGTATTTAGTTCAAGTTCAGGTTTATTAATGATAACAGACACAGAAGATCATTTAAATGTGCTTTACAGAATGGAGGATAAATAAAAATGAGATAAAATAAAAGTATAATGAGAGGGATAAAATATTAAAAGGAATACATAAAAGAATGTAAAAATTTGCAGTAAAAGAGGAAGACAGTTTTAGTGCAGTTTTAGCAGATTTTTGAGGCTCCAGTCAGTGCAGATCTGATAGTGATGGGCAGTTTGTTCCAGGGACTGGTTTCAGATCTTTTCACCACTAACTGTCCAGCTACTGCAGATCTAAGAGGCCCACCAGTAATATTTACCTAGCTGTAATAACTTGTTGTGGCCTATTTGAGGATTCATTATAAAATAATGAATGTAAATGTATTTCCCTCCAAAATGCTTATTTGGAAATAACAAATGTTAGACCTATAGGGCGCTGAAGGCCTATAGGGCGCTGAAGGCCTATAGGGCGCTGAAGGCCTATAGGGCGCTGAAGGCCTATAGGGCGCTGAAGGCCTAT
>JBBMFX010000035.1:15143691-15170620 GCA_037832545.1 Rhabdalestes septentrionalis | reverse complement strand
TCTCTTTCTCTCTCTCTCTCTCTCTCTCTCTCTCTTTCTCTCTTTCTCTCTCTCTCGCTCTCTCTCTCTGTCTCTCTCTCTCTGTCTCTCTCTCTCTCTCTCTCTCTCCTTGTCTTTCTCTCTCTCACTCTCTTCCACTCTCTCTCTCTCTCTCACTTTATACATTAGCCTCACTGCTTGCATATCCTTTATATGTGTCTCTCTGGGTTGCACACACTCTCTCTTTCTCTATTGCTTCCTCATTATTTCTCTCTCTCTCTCTCTCTCTCTCTCTCTCTCTCTCATCCTGTATGTTTTTGATTGTGTGTAGAGTCTGGGCGTTATCAGGAATGAAGCACTGGACATCCAGCTGAAGGTGTTTGAGGAGCACAGAGAGGAGGACATGATTGAGTTCTCTCATCGTCTGGAGGACATTAAAGCCGAACTCGAATATCCTTTCCACACCTACAGCCATGACAAAACTACTAAACATCCCTCTGTGTTTGCTTTCGGGTGACTTGTTTAATGTTGGTCTTACGTGTTTAATGTGTTTCCAGCACATACTCTGCCTCAATTTTATCCCATTTCATTCCCACACGAATCTTTCTTTTACACCGCCCAGAACGTTTTTAGAATCATCCATACGTTTTAATACAATTATTGCAAAAATTGATTTAAAAAGCTGTGAAAGGAACATAATTTTACAGAGGATGCAACTGTGAAAATTAAACCTGGTTGAACTTTGAGTAAAGTTCAATGTTTTTCATTCTATCAACTAATTTTACCTTTGATCGACTTATTTTACCTTAGAAAGGATTCTGAGGTAAAAAGTTGCGTACATATTTATTACGTTGAATTGAAATACCGGGAAGTAAGATAGTAAGACAGTCGGCTGTGATCCAAAGAGCTACTGGTAACAGTTCACTTCTGACTGACTTGCATCCAGTATCTCTCTTTGATGTCCTTGATATGTTCTAAAAATTGTCTGTAGATGTAATTAGCGTGTTGTCATGTTGCCCACAGCGCGTTTTGGGGTGTGTGTGTGTGTGTGTGTGTGTGTGTGTGTGTGTGTGAATGTGCTCCTTAACTCTGCCTGCACTGATGTAGGGGATGTGTTTAACATGCTGTACAGTGTGGTGAAGGACTCGGCCGCTGAGGTGCATTTCCTCTCCATCCTGCAGCACCTGATGCTCATCAGGAATGACTATTTTATACGGTACGTTTATTTTATTTGGGAAAATGACATTTACACTGGATCGTGGTCGCTCCCACCTCATCACAAGCAGCCTATTGTTCACATGCCAGTTTCTTTTCTTTCCTTTTTTCTTCTTTTAGGGTGTTTTCAAACATTTAGTTCAGCTGAATCGCACTAGAGTTCGTTTTCCCAGTTGTTGCGGTTCGCTTGGTTGTGAATGTAACAATAACACCCGAGTCCGCACCAAAATCGGACTTAAAAAGCGTACCGAGACCTCCTTGAAGAGGAATTATGTGAAAGCACCCTTAAATATTTCTCCTTATGTCAGCACCTTCCCAAATTAATGACCGTTTCTGTCCTGAATTTTCAAACAAAAAAAAAAAAAAAAAAAGGGTTAATATCTAACTCGTGCATTTATAATACATGCAGTATGTATATAATTATAATGTTCTGTGTTTTGCTTATATGATACATTTTGGTTTCATGAGTCAGCGGGTCAAATCACTCTGTCGAGAACAGTATTAACACTAGCGATGTGTTAAATGATCTAAAGATAGTGAGGGACATCTGCCATGAAGTGTATCTTTGCTTGTTTTCCTTGGGGAGGTCAGCCAGCATGCATATTATAGGCTGGGTTCAGTTTATCGACTTACACCTCCTACGTGTTCGTGTCTTCCACACGTCCATGTAAGTACCAGCCCTACTGCAAATGTATCATAAAACAGTGAATTCATTTACTTTGAAGTTCACACACCGCTTGAATAAGCTCCAGGGAAAAGCTTTTCGGAGTTTTCTGTGGAGCTGTGTCCTCCTGACTGATGGAGCTCCTATATTCTATATACCATTCTATATTTTTCAGTTGAATTTTATTATAATTCATATATATATATATATATATTTCTAATTTGTTAGCCAAAACATTTCAAGAAAAATTAAGATAAATCTTTATTAGTCCCACAAGTGGGAAATTTACTTGGTACGGCAGAAAGTGGGCAGTACAAAGTTAAGAGCAGCAAAATTGAGAAAAACAATAGAATAAAGTATAAAATAAATGTCACAATATAGTATAGAATAAAAAAAAATGTAATTGTCAATAAACAGTCTAAAGATGTACAGTAAAAACTTGTAATATAGTGTGTATAGCTGTATGGTACAAAGTATACATACATTTATGTAAACTGTAAGCAAACTATATTGCACAAAATTACAGTATAGAATCACTGTATATTATACAATAAATATTCAGATATACAGTCTAAAAGTGTACAGTGTATAATCCACAGTATATAAAATGTCCAGTATATAATCCACAGTATATAAAAGTGTACAGTATATAATCCACAGTATAAAAAATTACATTATATAATCCACAGTATATAAAAGTGTACAGTATATAATCCACAGTATATAATGTCCAGTATATAATCCACAGTATATAAAATGTCCAGTATATACTCCACAGTATATAAAAGTGTAGAGTATATAATCCACAGTATATAAAATGTCCAGTATATACTCCACAGTATATAAAAGTGTGCAGTATATAATCCACAGTATATAAAAGTGTGCAGTATATAATCCACAGTATATAAAAGTGTACAGTATATAATCCACAGTATAAAAAATTACATTATATGATCCACAGTATATAAAAGTGTACAGTATATAATCCACAGTATATAAAATGTCCAGTATATAATCCAAAAGTGTACAATGTGTAGCATTAGCAATGCACCAAAAATGCACATTTTAAATTGCACATTTTAAATTGCACATTTTAAATTGCACATTCTGCCCAGCAGTAGGAGGGTAATGTTTCTGATATGACTTTGCACACATCGTAACAGAAACACTACAATTAGTAAAAATTAAATGCACACATCACTGCTTGCACGGGTTTCCAAATGTAGCAAATGACTTGGTCTTTGAAGTCATTCTTCTTTCTTTACATCTTTTTTTAAATTATTTTTTACTTGCTGTTGTTATTCAGTGCTCATGGTCTTCACTCGAGCTACTTAATCTGAGAGTGAGACTCTTGGACTTCACAGACGTTTCAGTGCAAACAGATCTGGTCTCATCCACTTGTCTGGATACTCATGTCTGCTCTCGCTGCCATTTGATTCAGTTCTCTTGGTTAATTACCAGTTTAATTGTTCAATGGCTTTCTCCTTAACCTCTGATTAGAGTGAAGCTCTTTGTACTCACTTCTTCTTCGGCAGTGCGCTGCGGATCAGGTCCGTCTCTAAACTTCTCTACAGCCGGTGCTGCTGGTCCCTCTCACACAATTTCTCTCAGTGACATTGTCCAACAAAGAGACTGAGCCTCCTTTCATCTTACTCTCATCTCTACCTCTGTCTCTCGCTCTCTCGCTCTTGCTTTTTCGGGTACATTTCTCTCGCTTTCTCTCTTTTATCCCTTCTCTTCTCTCTCCTCTCTCTTTCTCTCCTCTCTCCTTTTATCGCTTCTCTTTTCTCTCTCCTCTCTCTCTTTCACTCCCTCATTCTCTCTCTCTCTCTCTCTCTCTCTCTCTCCCTTTATCCCTTCACTCTTTATCCCTTCATTCTTCTCTCCCTCTCTTTCTCTCTCTCTCTCTGTATCCCTTCTCTTTTCTCTCTCCTCTGTCCCTCTCCTCTCTCTCTTTCTCTCATTACCCCTTCTCTCTTTACTCTTTCTCTCTTTATCCCTTCTCTTCTCTCTCTTCTCTCTCATCACTCTCTTTCTCTCCCTCACTCTCTCTCTCTATCCCTTTACTCTTTATCCCTTTTCCTCTTTCTCTTCTCTCCCTCTCTTTCTTTGTCTCTTCATCCCTTCTCCCTTCTCTCTCCTCTCTCTCTTTCTTTTCCCCTCTGTCTTTCTCACTGTATCTCTTCTCTCTTCTCTCTCCCCTTTGTCTCTTTCTCTCTCTCTCTCTCTTCTCTCTCCCCTCTGTCTCTCTCTCTCTTTCTCTCTCTCTCTCCTCTGTCTCTCTCTCTCTCTCTCATCTGTCTGTCTTTCTCTCCTCTGTCTCTCTCGCTCTCTCATCTGTCTGTCTCGCTCTCCTCTGTCTCTCTCTCTCTCTCTCTCTCTCTCTCTCTCTCTTTATCTTTCTCTTTCTCCCCCCTGCCTCGCTCACACACTATACTCACTGTTTCTCTTTTTCATCTGTAGTGTTTGCTCAAAGAGGGTTTTTCATGTCTGCTTGCTCACAGCTGGGCGTGTAAAACCTGAGTATGATCAAAAGACAGGCTTCTAATCTGAGGAATATGGAATGTATGATCTGCAATTTTTCCAGAGTGATGCAGAGCGAGAGATACCCCAACACCCTTTCTGTTATATGTCCAGGCTCCATTTTCCTGTGTCCACAGTCGTCTGATGCTTCTCTGACACAGACTGAGAGCTGATTGCTCTCCAGGACCTTCAATTAACTAAAGTTAACACCATTAGTAGGTAATTTGACTCCAGGATCACTTTACTTAAACAATGAATTATGATAGTGTTTGCGTAGTGTGAGTTCTCGAATCAGCATTAGCACATCCTGGTTCAAAGTCTTTTTTTGTTTTGTTTTTTGGTCTAATTTTTCAAAAATAGTTCCATCTGACTCTGGCTAGTCAACAAGTTCCAAAACAAATATGTTTAAATCTGCCTATATTTTCCACCTAACATCACTGGGACATTTCTATTCCCGAGGTCATTAAATGCTAAAAGAGGGAACGTAGTTGGTTATCGTAGTTTTGCCACATTTTAAGGAGATGTTAAAAATGATTTAAAAAATGCCTGCGGAACGTGGATACCTCTCAACTCCAGGCACAATTAAGAGAGGTGAGATGCGCCCAAATGTCACATCAGACCATTCGAAACCATTTAAATCTCTGTCTTACATGACCTGCGATGGGGCCTGTCCACACCACCAGGCACCAGTGTCATACTCTTGCATGGGACCAGCAGGCCTCAGTGTTGTTCTCTGAATAGAGATGATTCTCGTTAAGCAGTAATGATTTATGCCAGCTATGTGGGAGACGTCAGAGTATATACAAATGTACAGTATATAATCCACAGTATATATAATTATACAGTATATAATCCACAGTATATATAATTATACAGTATATAATCCACAGTATATTAAAATGTACAGTATATAATCCACAGTATATAAAAGTGTACAGTATATAATCCACAGTATATAAAAGTGTACAATATATGATCCACAGTATATAAAAGTGTACAGTATATGATCCACAGTAAATAAAAGTGTACAGTATATAATCCACAGTATATAAAAGTGTACAGTATATGATCCACAGTATATAAAAGAGTCCAGTATATAATCCACAGTATATAAAATGTACAGTATATAATCCACAGTATATAAAAGTGTACAGTATATGATCCACATTATATATAAAAGTGTACAGTATATGATCCACAGTATATAAAGGTGTACAGTAAATGATCCACAGTATATAAAAGTGTACAGTATATGATCCACAGTATATAAAATTTTACAGTATATGATCCACAATATATAAAAGCGTACAGTATATGATCCACATTATATAATCACACCACCAGGCGCCAGTGTCAACCTCTTGTATGAGCCAGGGAGCATTTAAGCTGGACAAGGGACCAGCGGGCCTCAGTGCTGTCCTCTGAATAGAGATGATTCTCGTTAAGCAGTAACGATGGATGCTGGATGTGGGAGACGTCAAGTAGAGCACCATGCTTCAGCCACTGATGACCCTTTGGCGGTGGTGTTAGTGTGGGCATGTCTAGTCTAAAACAGATCTTATTATTACTGTTATTGAGACACGGACATATTTTGTCATGCTTTACCCCCCACTGTTGTTGGCTTTTGCTTTTAATAAATTGTTTGAGATGAGGAAATCACCATTGTATGCTTTTAATTAAACGTTATAATTAAATGATATAACTTTCCATAAATTTCAGCCATACGAAGGGCTCCCAGTTTCACACACTAGTGCAGTTTACCTAAACTTAATGTATAATAAACACGTTTTTTTTCATTTTCAAACAGATATAAATGCAAATGTGATTAAAGAAGAATAGCAACAGGATAAAATTACATGTTAGATGTTGCTCACTGGTGAGTTTTTGGACTATATTTTGGACCGGTCCGCGGGCTACTCGTGGTCCTTGGGGGCACCACATTGGTGACTCCTGGTCTACAGAATCAAGCTGACCGTCTGAGTGCCTTGACCCAAGTCCCTATGAACGCCTGTGGAGAGAACTGAAAAGTAAAGAGCTTAGTCCCTGCAGGACCTGAGGAGATTTTGTTTTGGAGCGCTCTCGGTCCTTTTCTTGCCCTCTTGCCCTGTACTGTCTGATCTCATCAAGCATTTAGGTCTCTACAGTGAAACATTTGGGCTTGTCATTTTGATAAGGTTTTATTATTCCTAACGAAAAAGTACTTCAGTGTATCAGTGTGAGATTTGCTAAGATGTTATTTCATTACTTTACAAAAATCTGTCTGGCGGAAACCTCGTAACTCTACTTTTGGTTTTTGTTGGGTTTTTTTTTTTTTGGTCAGTCTCTACATGGCTCTGTCAAATTTAGGAATGATTAACCAGTGAAAAGTGTTGAAAATATTTATACCACAGTATTCATTTATTTAGAAATATACATCGTATTTTGAGTTTGGACGTATGAGGTTTCGGGCCGAAAGCGATGATAAATTCCACATGCAAACAATTTAACGAGATTGAAACTAAAGAGAAATTGAAATCTAAAGAACCAAAAAAACAAAAAAAACTATGCCCACAGGTACTTTATAATATCAAATATTCAGAACATTTGTGGAGTTGAATTTTGTGGCAGTTTGGGGGATGTGAATCCAAAAAAACCAAATAAACAAACAAAAAAACGTAATAAACATCCAAAATAAATACGCAGAATATTTAAAATGAGATAAAGAGAATGTTTCTAAAGATTTATGAGTTATTATTGCATCATTTTGAGCAGCCGGGGCACCTAATTTAATTCAAGCAGTTTCTTTAAAGTGTTTCTTTCTGTGAAAGAGAATAACTGTCAACCTAAACACAGTGGGAATATTAAAATGTGATTGTTGCCTGGAGACTGGAGACAGTGTAAGAATGCGTAATGAACAGCTGCTTTGGTAATTATGTGCTGTACAGTTACTGCTCTATTGTTTCTGACAAATGTAATGACTATACTTTCAAGAGGAGGTGATCAGGACTGGGCTTTGTACAGATGTGATGTAGGAACAAAACCTGGGAGATGTCATCATCTCACATTCAGGTTCCCAATAGCTAGAACCCCCTAAGGTCACGTATCACTTTGTAGTTAGGTATTATCTAGTCATTTAAAAAGGGCAGTAGTATAGACGCAGCTCCATATTTATTGCCGCCCTTGGTTAATATACAAGGCCGAAACCTCATATGTCCAAAACGGCTATTTTTCAGAGAACTCAAAAAATGATGTATATTCTAAATAAATGAATATTGTGTCATCAAAAATGGTATAACTGTTTTCAACAGTTTTCATTGGACACTGACCAATAGTATCGATTTATGAAAAAAACCCAACAAAGACCAAACGTGGAGTTACCAGGTTTCCGCCAGACAGCGACAATATAAACTTCAGAAATGTGGGATCAGCCACATCCACCCAGTTCTTTGTACAGTCTGTCACAATGAGTATTCTACTTCTGTTTCTTCATCACATTCTTGAGATTTTACTGTTATTACCATGCTGATGCAGTTTAATGATTTTATTATTACAAAGAAAAGTGCAGGCATGCAGTAGTTTGCTTGGAAACTGTTGATATTCCTGGTAGTTTAAAAATAAAAACCCAACTTTTTCCCCCTTACATTGCCGAGCTGCTTTCCCTTGCTGGGTGTCGGGCGGACGGGGGGGTGGAGGTGTGGCTGCGGGCCCGATGGCCTTGCAGTTGAGATTAAGTGGGCCGTGCTCCTTATTGATTTTGTGCGAGTGCCATAAATTGTGGCATGCTGCCCCTAAGCTATGGCACGTCTTGTTAAATTCTTATCTGGAATCAAGGTCTCTTCAACCTTTCCCATCACCGGCCTTCTCCGTGTAATTGGATACATTAAAGCGAAAGCCGGGCACACCTGGCCCACCGCAGCAGCCTTATGAAAACAAGGATAAAAGGCAGGTTAGTTCCAGAGTGGAGGTGACAAGAGGAGGAAGGGCCTTAGGACTGCTCCAGAACCGGATCATCGCTCCTCCTGTCAGACCCAAAACGCTAGATGATGCTTTTAAATCATTCATCTCGCTTAATCAGTCGCGTCTGCAACACACAAGTTTTATTATCCCACCTTTTTCACCGCTGCAGAGGACTTTCAACGGTCCCTGATTTGCTTTATTGAATATTTCAGCAGTTCAGTATTTTTATAGATTTAGTTTTGTCCCCTTCCCGCAGTATTTTCTTCCATTTTCTATAAAAAAAACAATTTTCTGTATTTCGTAAATGTCATTATTGTTTCAGAATATGCAGATCATACCTCATACTATCTCTTGATTGACCTGTACATGGTCAGTGAGGTCCAATTTGCTGCATGTAACAATGTATGTGACACATAAAGGTCTATTTTGGTCCATGCAATTCATACACAGAAGCTACAAAAACAAAAACGTACTCTTCTTTTTGTGTTTGTGACATGAAAAATAACAAAGTATAATAAAATAATAGCAAACTGTCGTTACTGTGCTTTTAAACTGTTAAATCTGGAACGTTAACAAGTTTTTGACTGATATGTGAACCCAATTAAACATCATAACTCTATATAATGGAAATGGATTAAATATATAAAAAGTTGTTGACCAGAATTTGAATATATGCGCTCTTTAATAGTGATTGAACACAAACATTGCGACTTTTCCTTTTCTGTTTTCCAGGCCTCAGTACTTTAAGGTCATAGAGGAGTGTGTGTCTCAGATCGTCCTGCACCGCAGTGGCACAGACCCAGACTTCTCCTACCGCAAGCGCCTGGACGTGGACTTCAGCCACCTTCTAGGTACGTATGTGTACGTGTGTGTGTGTGTGTGTGTGTGTGTGTGTGTGTGTGCGTCTTTAGAGCTGGGAAATAGGTAAAAGTGCTCAGTTATGGATTATGGTTGATAATTTTAATAATAATATTTTTATTATACATCCATCCATCCAATTTCTACCCCTTTATCCCGCACTCGGTGTCGGGGGGGGGGGGGTATAATAATAATAATAATAATAATAATAATAATAATAATAATAATAGCTGCAATTTATAAAGCGCTATTCAAAACACTCAAAGACGCTTGAACGTAAGGGGAGAAACATATGGACATGGCCAAGAAAACAAAAAGTATTAGACTTGGTAGTCGGTGCGGAATTTGTGATTTGAAATATCAGCTGGAGAAGCAAGTTGGAAGAGGTGAGTTTTGAGTGACTGCTTGAAGGAAGACAGAGTCTTTGATTGCCTGATGGGGTTAGGATGTGGGTTTAAAATATTTATTAAAGATTACATACAATGAAAACCATCAAATAACAAACAGGACTTGAACATTTTAGTTAAAACAGCCTAAATTCAAATAAACTGCAGAAGAGATTCATCAACAATGCAGCAGAGAACCAGTTATTACATGTCTTAAAGTGAGGTTAGAACTACAAATTATAACTGTTGATTGTAAATACCTTTATTTTGTGTATTCAGATGGAAATGTACAAAGTTAACCAATGATTTGTGCAATTAACAAGGGGGACCCCAAACACGGGACATTAAATCTGAGTCATAATGGATGAAGGAGGTTTATTATTAACTCTCAAAGAAGTGAAGTGTGAATTTTGGCAAGTGCAAAGCGCAGATTGGAGCTTGTGTCTGGTGAAGCCGGGTGGAGCTGGGGTGAAGACGGCGTGTCTGGATGAACGATCAGTGGACTGGAAAGATGGGCGAGATAGGAGGATTAGTCACAGCGATCAACGACGGTGCAACAGCAAGATTAGAAATGCAGAACAGTACGATTGTAGATGGCCCAGGAAGAAGCTCTACCACAGTAGATACACTTCATAACCAAGGAGTCACAGTTAACAAGCTCAAATCGACAACAGACCACACCCCCTCACAGCAACAGCCATATTTTACACTTATTTTAAAGGTTTAATGATTATCAGTTTTTCCTCCAAGGGAGCTCAGTTATTCAGAGAGGAAAAACTAAAATGTCTTTTTTTTAAATTAAACCTTAAAAAGAAGTGTTAAAATAGAACAAATATGGCTGTTGAGGTGAAGGGGTGTGGTCTGTTGTTTATTTGAGCTTGTTTTATTTTATAGTATCCTCCTGACTCCGTAAAGTTCTTGAGATATATGGACAAACATTGCACAGTTTTTTCACGCTGGGGTGGCACCAGCATGGCGGGTCATGGGTTTGAATCCTAGGACTGCCAGTGGCGCCACTGAGGATCTTTACAGCGAGGTAACATGCGTATCATTTAAGGTCAATAAACCTGTGCCAGACATGAAATTAAAATGTAGCAGATAATACATAATCCACCTTAACATTGCAGGAGATCAACTGGATCCTTTTCAGGAGAGCATACATTAAAGCTTGAGAACTACATTTAACTTGTGTATACAAACATCTGCCCTTCTGGAACATTCTGGTGAAGTGGATACAGCGCTCAGCAATAAAAGTGCTGGAAATGAATCGTTAAGCAATTTCAGCGGGCATCTGATGTGTGTGAATGATCAAAAATGGTAAATGGTTCCCAAATTTGAGCCATCTAACAATTTCACTAGGCTCTTTCTCTCAATATTCTCCCAAAATTAAATAAAGGACTGACAAGGATAAAAATCTTAGGAAGACTAACTATTCTCAGTCACCAGTGGGATAAATGTTAAGCATTAAAACACTTAATAAATCATACATAATAGATATTGATGCATACATTGATACATATATTAATCAAAGGGGTTTAGATGTAGTGGCTGACTAATTGACTAATGTTTTAAATACTGTATTTTATAGTTGTCTGTGATGGTTTGTCTTTTTCGTTGCCTGCTCTAACCTGTAAATGTGTAAATATGTTCATTACAGGTCAGTGGAGTGTAAAAATGACTGAAAGAAACAGGCAACTGTACATACATGAGAGGTTTGGACCTCTCACAGACCTTAAGCATCTCCTGAAGACAAGCACAAGCCGTATCTTAGATTACTGTATAGTAAGACATTCTTTTTTTTTATTTTTATAACCAGTGCATCCTACCAGCCGCCAATGTAGCCTTTCATATCTTTCGAGTTTGCTCTTCTTTATATGTTGCAGAATTTGCACTGGGCTTTCCCATCAACTGCTATCCGCGATACTGCGTCTAAATCACTCTTCTCAAAGTTTGCCCAGTGTGGAGTCTATTTAATGCTGCCGCCTGCCAGTAAACTTGCTTTACTTAAAAAGCGTGAAAGAGTGCATCCACAGTGTCTAGTAACATCATGATGACTGACTGCACGGAGTACATGCCCTCTTGAGTTTACGTTCTGTATGTGTTCAAAAACTGCCAAACAGATCAAATTCTGTTCACACACCCTAACCAGTTTTGACCACAGAGTCAAATTCAAAACCACCCACTCAATCTGGCAACCCTGCAGAGGAGCACAGCCACTCAGATTTCAACAGATTTGTTTTCCAACTTGACCAGTAAGGTGTGAACATTTGTAATTGATCCTGGATGACAGTTTCCTGGATGGATGTTGAACCAGACTTCCTCAAAGCAACATAGTAAGAGAGCTAAAGGTGCTAGTGGCCAGACTACTTACCTCTGGACCAAGAGGTCATGGGTTCGAATTCTACCTTCATTGTACCACCACTGGGTTCCTGATCAACCCCAAGTTGCTAGTAGTTTGGCAATGGAAGTCACTTTGGATAAAAGCGGCTGCTAAATGTGAACTAATCTCGATAGTTTCAGTGTAGGGACATAGTAGCTATAAGAATGATAGGATTTTTTTTTCCCAAACGTTGGGTGTAGTTTGTTTATATGCTGTATATATATTACACCGTACCGAATTCAGGACTTCTTGTCTTTTGTTGCCAAAAAAACATCTCGGGGCCGTCCAGGTCAAAGGAGTTGACTGCAACAGTTTGATAAGGGACAATGTAAATTCAAGTTGTTTTTTTTTTACTTTAGATAATAACTGTCTTTATTGTATTATAGTATTGATGGTGCCCTAACTCTGAAGTACCACACTACGTCTGTCGCCAGGATTGCTACATGTTCCACTTACCATTAACTATTAGAATTTAGAATTTATTGGAAACAGATAAATTATGTGTAATTTTATATATATAAAGGATAAATAAGCAAAGCTAATTCATCTTTACTTCATAGCCATTAGACACTCTAAACAGTTTACTATTGAACATGCACAAAATGCCGAAGGAAAAATAAATTCACATTCATAAGAGGAATTGATTAGCAGGTGGAACTTTTTAACCACAACTTTTTAGGTAGTATACATAAGATAAAAAAAACCCCAACATATAAAAATATATTACCTATGAAATTTAGCACCAGTAATTAGCCACAAATGGTTAACTTTATTAACACAACTCAATATTGTTCCTAATAATTGAGTCCTGGCATTTCAGGCACACCCATTACTAACAGGTGTAGAAAAGCAAGCACATAGCTGAGCATATGCCAAAGACCAGCAGTGGCAGTATAAGGGGATTTTCTAAAGAAAACAGTGACTGCAAATGTGGCCGTGTCATAAGATGTCAAAAGTCAGTTTGTAAACTTTTCGAATGCCTGGTCAACTGTGCTATTATTGTGAAATGGAAGTGCATAGGAAAAACAACATGTCAGCCACAAAGTGCTAGATAATGCAGTGGCACAGGACAGGCCTGGTGTGTGCTGAAGCATATAGCATGTGAAAGTTTCCTGTCCTCGCTCCCTCTGGAAGAAATATCAACACAATACCTGTGGTAGGCGTTTAATGAAATGGGTTTCTGTGGGTCATCAGCTACACATAAGCCCAAGATCACAATGTGCAATGCCAAGCGTCGACAGGAATGCGGAGAAGTAAATACGGATCGATGACTCATATTTCAGTGTTTGCCAGATTTATGGATGAGCATGGATTTGTTTGATGCCGGAGGTATATTAACGAGTGGATTGCATAGTGCCAACTTTAACATTAGGAAGAGGAGGTATAATGGTCTGGGGCTATTTTCCGGGTTTGTGCTCAGGCGTAATTCCAGTGGAGAGTAATGTTAATGCTGCAACAGAAAAAACATTTTAGACAATAAAATTCTTCCCTCCTCAAGCACAAACAAGCTCCATTACAACATCGTTTGATGCATTTGATGTAAAAATGCTCCAGTAGAGCTTTGTCTTCCACCAACTGAGATCAATTGGGATCAATTTTGAGCCAGGCCTTCTTGTCCATCAGTGATAAATATCTATTTAATAAAATAAAGTGTAATAGTACTGTAGACATTGAAATTGTTACATTTGGTATATAGCATTTCTCTATGAGTTTTAGTTTTTAAGCAAGCTAATAATTTTATAAATATTTAATATCATATGTTTTTGTATGTGTGTGTGTGTTTGATTATTTTTTTCCAGAGGTGTGTGTGGATAAGGCACGAGCAGATGAATATGAGCAGAGAGCCTCAGAGTTGGCTCAAAAGGTAAGGATCTCTTTCTCTGTCTTTTTCTTTCTCCTTTTCCATCTCTGGCTAGTTTATGTCTCCCTTGGTTTCACTCAGGCTTCCTTATTGAAGAATGCACTCTTTGATGAGCATTCAATAATGCACCATTTAACTTTCCTTAATTAAAGGAAGAGTGCTAGAAATCGTTCAAACAGCCATTTGTAATTAACAGGATCCTGAGATTAAAAGGGGGCCGTATTGATTATGCCGGAGTGCACCTTTGGTAATTGCAGTTGGAGAGGTGCGTACAGGTGAAACATGCTGGATCCGGAGTTTAAAATTCACCTGCTTCATGAAAATAACACTACGCATGTGATGGATAGGGTCATGGTTTTTGGGATACTTGTGTAGACATTAGTAGAAATAAAACAGTTTGAGGTTTTGCCTTGAAAATATATATATATTTGTTATATATATATTTTTTCACTGGTGCCTGAAGATGGCGGCGATGCACATAAAAGCTGCTTGTCTACTGCAATTAAACAACTGAAAATACAGAATGTGTCACTACTGCCCCATGTACGATTGAACTCCTCTTTCTTTGCCATTTTTTTTCTTCTCTCATTTCAAACAGTGGAGTCCTTCTGTACAAACATTATTCTATTTCTATAGCAGTTGAAACACTCAGTCCTCAAGGGGGCGACAGTATCCACTGTAAATTACACATGTAACAGTGTGCACAGTAGAGGGATCTGAAAGAAATGATGATACATCATTGTATCAGTTCTGCGATAGACTCTTGAAACTATTAGCCTGAGGTGAGGGTTGCCTAGTTGCCACACCCCCTTACTGTTTGTTAGCTAAATTTGTATATTAAAATATCAAACATACACAAACAAAAAGTGGTTTGTACAGACGTTTAGCCCCCATTAATGTTGTTTTAACAATCAAAATTAAAGTAGAGAATGAGGCAGTGACAAATGTTTGAGGTTTGTTATATAACCACTTTTGGTTTGGGATGCAAAGAGACATTTGGTTCCACTAACATTTTTACCAAGAGATTTTGTTTATTTTTTGTGGAACATTTGACACGAAACTGTTAAAGGAGCTTGTTAGCTACGTAGCCTTCCATTTACTTTTCTTAATTATTTTCTTTTCTGAATGATGCTACTTATATTACAAATCTTTTAGGTTTTATTTCTATATATATATACACACACACACACACACACACACACACACAAACACAGACACAGACACACACACACATATATATATATTTTATATATATATATAATCATCGCTGTCTGGCAGAAATCTTGTAAATACACTTTTGGTTGTATTTTTTATTGGCCATTCTCCATGTGGGAAATTATGAACCGTGTTTAAATTATGAACCAATGAAAACTGTTGAAAATAGTCATACCAATTTTGATGACACAGTATTCATTTATTTAAAATATACATAGTTTATTGAGTTTTCTGAAAAATTGTCATTTTTAGCTGTATATGAAGCTTCGGCCAGACAGCGACGGTATATATCTTTGCTTATACAATTAAATAATTATATATTATTGCAACCTGCTAAGGTACAAAGACTACGGGCAAGAGATCAAGCGTTATTTGATCTTACCATTTTAAGTATGATCAAAAGCTGTTGATTTTTTAGTGTGATATGAATTACATGCGAGTGTGAAGAAGTTTAAAGTTTAAAGAGTCTCTTTTCTACCACAGTCGAACATGGCATAGGTTCAATACTGATTCTCCTAGAGCTTTACACCCAGGCTAAGAACATCATTCTGTCTGTCTCTTCTGTCAGAAGTTGTTCTTATCGATTCATATCAACAGTCTAAATTATAATTTTGATTTGTTTTGTTTATAAAGTGAAAAGCTTCTTTGTACATAAAATGTTCCTCTAAATGTTTGAGTTTGAAATAAAGTGGGCTTTGTATTTTGTACTGTAGCAGTTTACACTTTGCTTTAGGCACAGAATGCTGACTAAGAATAGGATAGTTTTAATAAATAGGACTTTCACTAGATAATTGCTGTAATTGGCATCAGAAAAAGAGACTATTTATTTGAATTCTTTTAATGATTTTCACATTTTAAGGACATAAGTATACAGAATCTACACTTCAAAGAATGAAAGAGAAATAGAGATTGATTGATAGATAGACAGACAGATGGATGGACATATGGACGGACGGACGGATAGACGGACGGATAGACGGATGGATAGACGGATGGATAGACGGATGGATAGACGGATGGATAGACGGATGGATAGACGGATGGATAGATAGATGGATAGATAGATGGATAGATAGATGGATAGATAGATGGATAGACAGATGGATAGATAGATGGATAGATAGATATAGAGAGAGAAAGAGATCCTTCATTCATCCCATAGAGAAAGTCATAATTTTCAGCATCATATACAAGGAAAGAAGTAGATTAGCTAAAAATAAAATCAATTAAAATTAAATAGAATAAAATAAGCGAACATAAGAGGAGCAGACTCTTATGCATCTATTACATCTGATTTCTCTCTCTTGTCATGGTGCATCTGCATTGACTGGTGTATTCCATTCATTCCTTCAGGTGTCCAGCATTAATATATAATACTAATGCAGCTTTTGTTCGTAATGCAACTCTATCTGGGTTGAACTTAATTGGCAGTGTGAGGTATATCCCTTAGATAGATGCAGGCTGTCCTGGTTAAAAGATGGTTTAATAGTAAATCTGACCCACAGTTTGATGAGGAGCTAATGGGCAGGCAGGATGCCCTGGCCCAGCTGGTGAAGAAGGAGGAGAAAATCAATGAGCTGGAGACAGAGCTGCAGGCCTTCAGATCTCAGGTAAAGCCTCTTTGTCTCACCGCTTCACACGCTGTCACCCAATGCTGCTTCTGTTACCATTTCGCATCTGCTGCATGCGTATCCATCTCGGCCTCCTATCTATCTCCTCTCGTGTCTCGCTTGGTTTTCTTCCACTTTTCCTGTTACATGCTCCCGGATACATGCTGAATATTAAGTTGATAAAGGTTATGTCACTCAAAATAATATCACCACAATAAAGGGAAGACACCTGAGTTCAGTAGAGGCAGAGCGTTTAAAGGAAACCAGAAAAAAAAATCCCTCTGCTTAATTACATCCTTACTTAGAGGCTGAATGAGGATACTATGTTGGTGGAAAAAATATATATTACTTTTGAAATGACTGTTCAAATATTATTCAAATTTGTTTCTTTGTATGTAACGATCCACTCCAAACAAAAGTCGTAATACCTTAGTTGATCTGTTTTTTGACGTCCCGTGAGCTAAAAATGAAAAAGTCGTGTTGTTTTTCCATCACGGGCGACAGTTTCGCTTTTAAAATGATTTTACTGGGAGAAAACTAGTTTCAGAAAACATCACTTTAATGAAATCTGCAAGAGTCTCTAATTGAGTCGCACAGACATATTATTTCGCCGAGTAGTCAATTAGCTTGTCAGTGTTTGTTTTTGTGACTTGTTTTTTTGCAATATATATGTGCAAGCAGCCTCAATTCATTGGATTTCTGGAGGTTTGTGGCATTTTATCTCCGCTTCTGTATTTTTCCACCGCATCTGCTGAGGTCAGGTCCTCTCCTGGTCAGGATCTCGCTCCTGTTTTCAGTCTTAAATTGAGGTTCAAGATTCAAGATTTTTATTTGTCACGTATAAAAGGCACAAAAATAAATAAAGAAATAAGTACAAGTGAGTTTACGTCTAAATGTAAGTATAATAAAATTATAACAATCTGAACATTTCTAAAAAACAAATCTAAAGTAAAAACTTAAGCTGGAGCACCAAGTGACAGAAATATAGCTACAATTTGAATATGTATTTATATAAATGTAGCAGCAGTGTTTACGATGTGGAATACTCCTGGTCATCGCTCCTCTTTTCAGTCTTAAAAGGAGGTTCAAGATTCAAGATTTTACACATACATAATCGTACAGGTACAACACGCCAAGAAATGTATCCTAAACCATTCCTAATGACTGTGCAGTCATTTTAAGACAATTAAATTTTGTATATAAAAATCTGAAATTAAGAAACACAAAGAAAATAAAGAAATAAGTACAAGTAAGTTATATCTAAATGTAACTACATAACTATTAAAATCAGAACATTTCTAAAACACAAATCTGAAAGTAATTTGACTGGAGCACCAAGTGACACAAATGTAGCAAAAATATGAATATATATTTAAATAAATGTAGCAGCAGTGTGTACAACGTGCAGATGGCATTGTACATTGTGCATTATACCATGCTTGCACAGCAATGTAGACAAAAACAAAGCGATCAAAGCATGGTAATATAAAGGTCCTGTTTAAAGGTTGATAAAAGGACGTATTATTGATGTATTTATTTCCTTTGGGGACTGTATCTACAATGGGTAAGATATGTGTTTTTAATGAGCCACAGTTATTTACGAAGTCATGCATTTTTTACTCAAGTGCAGCTGTGGTCTTGCACACAAAGTGTGTAAAATCTGTGTGCTGCAAGGGGGATGCTCTTGTTTTGGGAGTCCAAAAGGCATAAGAAATCTCCAAACATGCATCATCTCCACTGAATTATTCATAATCAACAGCACACGTGTTTTATTTCAACTTGTATTCCTGCTGCTGCAGTTGTAATCCTAGGAGGGTCAAGGAGGCTTCAAACGGGTTACATTGGAGTTCATTAGAATCCCTCAGCCAGTTTCATTATTTTTGTAAGATCCAATTGCTGATTAACTCGTTTTCCATAATGGCAGCTTTACAAATGACTTAAAAAAGCGGTCTCTGAATTTTAACCATTAATTTTAGTAAATGGATTCAAATCCAGCATCATCAGGCTAAATGGTCTGACAATGGCAAATCCAGTCATACATTTATAAATCCAGGGTTCTCACGTCTCAGGTACTATAAGGGAATTTCAGTAAATGCGTTTCCAGACGGGGAAAGTCGGGAGTATGATCATTTGGGTGCCGAGTCGGAAATGATCAGGGAATTATCAGGGAATTTTCAGGGAATTCTGTTAATAGAATATAGTGCAGTAGCCAAAACCTGATGTGGGTTTACGCCTCTTTGTTCCCAGCAAGTGTTTCTGTTTTACTCTGAACCCCCCCGCTCTAAAAATATGGAACATTCTAGAACACAATCTTTACGAAGTCTGAGTCGGCACTCACTAACTACCGGAACACGCCGGGCGAGTGTAGAGTTCAGGATATTGGGCTGAAAGTGAAGACTGTAAGGACCGGAGTGATGGAGACAGAACAGCAGAGTGTAAAGTCTGTAAACGGGTCGGACTTCTCTCCAGTAGGGGGCGCTGCACTGACGAGCCGTGCGACTGGGAAACACATGCTGCGGAGATGAAGACGCTGAGAAGATCCACCTGGTCTTTGCGCTTCTCCAGTCGTCCACATCCAGCAGCTTTACAGCAGATACAGCTGTTCTGTTCAGAACCGCACATTTTACCGGCCGGTTCTAGATAACCCTGCATGTAGAGGAGGGCAGTTGTGAGGTTTTGGTCCATTTGACACGCCGAGCCGCCTGTGTTCAACGACGGTGGTGTAAATACAGTTTTGAATTCTAGAACCCCTTTAAACGCCCTTTTCTGATCAGCATCCAAACTTTATATTTACATTTCTGTATACGGGAGGTGATAGAGATTCTGCTTTTTGGTCAGGGAGAGTCATGGAGAAGTCAGGGGATGTTAAGCTGACTTAGGGTGGGATCCCTGATTTATAAAACTGTGCGTCTTTTAGGTGATTTTTTTTTCTTCCATCGTTCGGTCCTCAGGTAGCGGAAGCGTTATTTTATTCCCTCCCCTGTTGATCTTGAAGCCCTCAGACTGACATGACAAATAGGGCATCAGCTGAACAGTTTATTTGATCAATTGCTTTTTGGCTCACTAGGCCACCGTCGATAGAGCCGATCAATTCTTAAATAATGGCCTCTGATGAGTGAAGTGAAAGTTTGGAATGCTGGCAGTTAAACTGATGCATCTCTTCAGGTTGCAATCGTTTGCGGTGCCGTGAAAACCTAATCAGCCAGTCGATGTCCCAGATATACGGGGCCATCGTCCATCCCGCCTCTTTGCCTGTGAATTATCGGGAGGGCCGGCGTTCGCGGTGTTTGAATTAGAGCGTCTACATGTTCTGTAAATTCTCCCCTGCAGATGTTCTCCATTCGGAATGAATGGAGCGGCTACATGGAAGGGTTGTGTTTGGCACGGCTTGTTTCTTGGGCGTTTGAAGCGGAGGAGTTTGTAGCAGGAGGGGGTCGTGCTCTTAATAATCTCTTTATTCTCCTCGTCTGATTAGTGCTTCTGTCTGAGGGGACCTTTCTCATCTTTGATCTACCCATGTAATTATATTTTTTTCTTTTTTTGGATCTGTTGTTTAGGTTTTGCAGCATTTTGCTTGAATAAGAAAATTCAAGGCCTAGGCTCTCAACCTGCACAGTTATATCACACCAGCAGATCCGTCCCCCTGTTGTGGGAATTAGTTTAAAATCTTTTTGTGGTGCAACGTTTGATTACATCTATAACAGTTATCCCCAATATTTTTTATCACCGCAGCCAACGCTTGATCCTTTCATAATAAAAGATTGTTTATATTGCAGATAAAATAACAAACATGAATCCACAGTGTACTTGTATGCAACATTATTAGCAGCTTCCTCGCGACATTGTGGCAACAATGTAACATGAGTATAACATCAAAGTCTCTGTTAACATCCTCTTTGCCCCCTAAATAAATGATACAAACATACACATGGAAAAATAAATCAAAAACAAGAAGAAGCAATTCCACATTTTGCTCTCTATTATCTAAATATACCTGCACAACATTAAAAATTGTTTTTTATTATTAAACACACCATGAATGTTATTTTGCAATAGCTGGAATAAAGTTGTCAGTTTGAACCGTCTCCTCTCTTTTTCCTGCTCGAGTGACCGAGATGTAACCGAGAGAATCCGGTCGTTTTTATAATAAAAGATTTGTCAAATAAAAGATTGTTCAGAGTCAGATAACAACGGAAATAATTACCAATTGATCTACGGGCCGGTACCAGTCCGCGGCCTCGGGGGGTGGGGACCACTGATCTACAACATTAATCAAAAGTGAGACAAACTGTATAATGTATAACATACATTTTCTTTTATTTCCCTTCCGCAGTTTGGGGCCGTAGCGGTGGGCATTCCCACAGTGCTGTCTGCCCCGGGCTCCTCGTCTTCATCGTCTTTTCCTGCAGTGCCCCCTCCCGCGCCCCCCGTCCCTGGGGGTCTGGCCCCCCCACCTCCGCCTCCTCCTCCACCGCCGCCACTAGGCTTCGCCGCCATGCCCGGAGTGCCTCCTCCTCCATTCGGCATCCCTCCACCTCCTCCACCCGGACTGGGGGGCCTCATGTGCTTCCCGACTGATCACGTGCTGCCTTTCGGCCTTCAGCCCAAGAAGGAGTTCAAGCCTGAGACCACCATGAAGCGCCTCAACTGGTCCAAGGTACCCTTCTCGCCCGATGATGCTAATTTACAAATTTACGTTCACATTTATGGCATTTAGCTGATGCCCTTATCTAGAGTGACGTACATCAGTGCTCAAGTAATCCGCACCTGTATCTAGGACCTGTAAATCAGGACTTAAGTCAACATCCACCGTTCAACTAATGGTGGTTTTCCGCTGCCTGGTACCAGCGACTCTGCTCACTTTTTTAGCTTTTCCATTACTAAAATCTGCTTCCTCGTACCCGGACTCATCCTTGTGGGTGTTTTTCACTGACTGGTACCGGCACGTTTCGGTTCGGCTCTACCCTATTCAGTTTCCACTACAACTGGTTGCGATAGCGACTAAAATATAAACGTTCTGAGTTGCAGCGCGAGCGGAGCTGAGGTAAAAAACCCGACATCATTACAGTCGTCAGAAAGGATGAACTTGGAGGGGTTTTATAACTTCTCCTTGGTTTGTGTCTGTTTGAGACGGTTTCTTACCAGACTAGGCTTAAAGAAACACGGCAGCGGACTGCTGGAAAAAAAACACTGTGACGCAACGACAGCATCCACCAATCAGGAACCTCCAATATGTACGCATCATCATAATGTATCGGTTCAGCACGCTTGGAACCTCGGCCAAGGTGGAACCAAGAATATACCGGGTACCAGATACCAGATTTGTTAATGGAAAATCAAATAAAGCTAGAAGAGTTGAACTGAACTGAACCAAGCCGATACCAGTCAGTGGAAAACCACCATATGATACGGCACGCTCATGACGATTACTGTTCGATCTGTCTCCTGGAAAGTGAATTGGAAAACACCCTGGAGTAGAAATGACAAAAACAGCAACATAATGGTGTTTCTTTCCATGAATCGACTTTGTATGCAAAAACAGCTTATAAAATATTTTATTAAATGATGTAATTCTGCAATTATTACGGCTTATTCTAACCATATGTTTGGGGCTGCAACAGGTTTTAATCTTGATTATTTTGATGAAGCACTTGTGTTTGTGTTCAAAGAGTATAAAGTGTTTACAAACCTTTTTTTTTGAGCCATCATTTTCTTTGCTTTCCTCCACTCTCGGTGTTTGTGTAGTGTTTTGAGTAAATACTGGCAGGAATATTTTGTCTCGTGCCACGAAAAAAAAAAAATACAAACATCAGTAATATAAAATAAACCCTGATAAAAGCAATACTAAAGCTCTTATTATGATTGTTATTGTAGACAAATACTTCAGTCATCATATATGCACACATTACTAATCAGATTTAAACATATTTAAACTTTAAAGTGACTTATTCCATGCAGATATTTTAAATAATATTCTGTGGAGTATTAAAAAATGAAAATATACTGTCGCAGCCCTAATTATAACACGAAAATATACTAAATTTAACTGTAAGCAAGTTTAGGAGATGCTTCCTTTGTTTCTTCTTGTAAGCATTCCACTTAAATCCATTTCTGAACTTTATTCTGTACATGTATCCCTGCTGTGTAACACGAGAGGACAGATGCAAGTGAAGTGACTGTGAAGAAAACTTCTGCTGTTCGGTGCCAGACATCATTAAATGCATGCTCTAAGTTCCGTAAAGGATCAAAAGCTACCGTCAGACGGCCTGTTGTGCTTCCTCGGCATATGTTGCCTTGTGTTCTCTTTGGAGTGATATTAGTTTGCAATATAAGTATTAATATTTAATCTCTGCCCCCTTTGCAGCCACCATACAGATGTTATTTAAAAGTAAACCATATGTTTTGTCTCATCCAAAACCTGTTGGCAATTAAGTTTTAGGAGGACACAGCTGTAGACTGTGTGTAAGGCATACAATATTCATCATTTCCTCCTCCAAATTTCCAGCTCTCGTTTAACTAAGGCAGAGGTGTGTGGAGGTGGATCGGTGGTTGGTGGATTGTTGAACGTGTAGAACAAGCCTTAGGGTTGGTGAAAGATGTTTCTGTATCTTAATTGCATCTTTTTTGATGCTACTAGAGACGCTAGGAGGCTCCAGGTCGACTGTGTTTAAATGAAAGTAGCATTTACAGACCAAGGTGATGCAAATTGGCGTCAAAAGTAGGGACTAGGGGTGTGCAAACCGGCCGGAATGTGTATCTGTATTTGTGTTTGTTGAGGGGGTGGGGGGAGTATATGTATTTGAAGAAAATTCAAACTAGGCGCAAAAACCCAACGCTCTTAATGAGCGAGCTAACAGAGCTACGTAAACAGAGCGAACAGGAGAGCCCCGACTGCAGACGTCAGTAATGCAGCGTAATAATAATCTCCCGATCAAACTCCGCCTCCGGAACCCAGTTAAGGTCCAAAAATCTATTCAACAATAGTAGTGATGCAGTTCAGTCTTTTTTTCGCTCGGACGAGGATTCTCTGTTGTAGTGTTGATTTTGGCGGCCTGTTTTAGTTTTAGTCTAGTCTTTGCATCAAGCTGTCATTTTAGTTTTTATCACGTCTTTTTAGTCTAGTCAAGTTTTAGTTGACTTAAAGTCTGAGCATTTTAGTCTTATTTTAGTCAGAATTATCGGACTATTTTCGTCTAGTTTAAGTCGATGAAAACTGATGACATTTTAATGTAGTTTTAGTCAATGAAAGCTGTATTTTAGTCTTTTTTATTAATGCAAGTCAAATTGGTATAAGTACTTCGTAGAATAGACACAATCAAAAATCTAAAATTTCAGTCAAGCCTATTTCACAATTCGATTAAGGCTATCTGATTACCTTGTAGGCTCAAGAATACTGTACATCCATTCCAGACATGGAAGACACTCTGATTTGAATTTACGACATTTATTTTGCCAACTATGTTAGATGTACACACAAAATTTTAAATAAAATAAATGAATAACATCCCTTCACTAAAAAGTGCAAGTACAATGTGAAAATGTGTGTGTGTCTGTTGCCATAAAACCCACATTTGTAAAACTGGTAAAAGTCTTCAGCTTCAGTGTGTGGGCCTGAACTCACCTGAATATATATTTTTTTTAATCTTGAACAAATATAGTCTGTACAAACAAACCAGAAAAAGGATCAGACTTTTTGCATGAATATGGGAAAGGCTGCTTATAAAAATGCTGTGTGTGAGAGACTTTGTGTGTCCCAAAACTTTTGTCATCTCTACATATATATCATTCACATTAGAGCTTAGATCGTGCCCAAAAAATTAAACCTGACCCGAGCCCGTGCATCCCGGCCCGACACATTAACTGTAATTTTCCGCCCGAGTCTGATTTGGTCTAAGTCTACCGTGCCTGCAGGGAGTTTTACTGTTAGCGCCACCTTCAGGCTGAATTAATGCGTTACGTGAAATATTGGTTAGGAAACGTCTTCATTTCTGTTCCGTGTTTTTTCCCCCCCCCGAAGCCTCTTAAGTAAGATATAATGAAAGATTTATTCGAAACGACTATTCGATAATTAAACTAATATCGAATATTCAACTATTCGAAAATCTTGTCTCATCCCTAGTCACAAGAAGTGCAGTGTTTACAAAAACATGTCCATTCCTGATGTTAATTCTAATAATGAAGCAAACATCCTTTAACAAAAACTGTAGCAACTTTTCTGCACCCAGAATTACACGAACCATATAACTGGAAGTTACGACCGAAGTTTACGAGGTGCTTCGCACTTCAATTAAATCGTGTAAAGCAACACAAATGCTTTTTTTTTTTTTTTTTTTACCTGGAGTTGCAATTTTTTTTTATCCGCTAATGCTGGAAACAGCAGGTTGAGTGGAGTTTTGAGTGCACGCTCTGATGTGGAAGTTATTGTCAATAAGTAAAACAGAACAAGTGCGAGGGCGGTTCATTAGAACGTCTCCAGCTCATCGATCCCACTCTCAATCTTTACTGTCTCTTTTGTCTTAAGTGCAAGACTCCATAAAATTGATTGTCCCGCACTGCTCCCATCTCCCTAGTTTCCATGGTTTCTCGCCACAGTAACACGAATCAGCATAGCTGCTATTCACTGTTCCTACCTGAGTGCTGACCTTAAACACATCCAAGCCTAATATAACACTGTTTTCCAGCGGCATCACATCGAATTACCTGATAAATATCACTGGTTTGATGAAGCAGATTGGTGTTTTGTGAACACACTTTAAAAACTTTTCATATTTACTTTTGTTTTCGTGTTATTTAGCAGCTTGGGGCTGTTTACTCACTACAGTTAAATTTTGTAGTGACTGATGAGACAAGACAAGTCACTCAGCAATTTAGTTAAAAAACATAACCATATAAAGTTAAAGAGTAAAAGATGTAAGAGTAAAAAACCAAAAGCACTGTAAAATGTGCAATAATGCTGTATATATCTATTCAACTAGTCGTTTGTTTATTTCTCTGTCTCTCTCTCTCTCTCTGCTCTCTGTTGTGGATATAATGCAGTCTCTGTCTCTGATTGGCTGTAATATATACATACATATATATCCATCCATCTATCTATCCATCTATCTATCCATCCATCTATCCATCTATCTATCTATCCATCTATCTATCCATCTTTATACCATAAAAACTGCACCTAACTTTGTGTAGTGCTTGCTTGCAGTCCTCTATTTATGCTAGAGTGGACAAAAGTTTTGGGACACTTTTTTCTAGCTTTTCCTCCTTTAAAAATGAGTGCGTCTTATATTCCGGAGCGTGTTAGACAGTGAAAAATACGGTATACATGTATATATAAACTAGCTGAATAGTTATCTATCTATCTATATATCTATATATATATATCTATATCTATATATATATATATGTATATATATATATAGGCCATTAACAGCCAGAGACTGCATTATGTCCACAAGAGAGAGAGAGAGAGAAACAAACGACTAGTTGATAGATGTACACAGCATTATTGCACATTAGATAAAGTGACAGAAATGAACAGCAGTAAATTGGCAGTTTTGCTTTTTTTTTTTTAAAGGAGTGCAAAAGTGTGCAAAGTGACATATCCATTTTGTCATATTTACCCTTGACCTGCCACAAAGTAGTCTTATCATTTTCATATATGATCATTTTTCATCTCTCTGCTTTCTTGTCCCAAATTCTATGCTTCAGTCACCTTTAAAATAGAAAAGTCTATGCAGGTCCTTCAGAAGTCTTTTTATTAGTTTAGTCTTCTCTGGTCAAATAAGGCTGCTGTTCTCAGCAGGCACAGCAATAAAGATGAGTTCCTTTATATTCAGTATCTCAGCGGTGGAAGTGCATTCTGATTAAATGTAATAAATTAGTTAATAAATGGCTGTTTGATGTACTGGGATGTACCTGAAGGGCTAATATTAGAGATAGAGCCATTTATTAAGGTAACCTTGAGAATAAGCAAAGGTCTTTTCTTTGTTTTTCTCCTGGATAATTTCAGCAATTTTGTTTTGTTAGCTAGACTGATTTATAGACACACTGCTCAATTACGGGATATAAAAAAAATTAATTTCATTCATTATCAAAAATATAACCACAAAATGGACGTTTGTTCTGAGAATGAACATCCCATTATGAATGTATAAAATGTTTTTTTTCTAGAAAATATCTGTGCAGCTGGAATTTAAATTGGCTTCTGCGTTCTATGGATGAAGTTCTTTTTGTGTGTGTGTGTGTGTGTGTGTGTGTGTGTGTGTGTGTGTGTGCGTGTGTGTGTGTGTGTGTGTGTGTGTGTGT
>JBBMFX010000035.1:14825814-14838837 GCA_037832545.1 Rhabdalestes septentrionalis | reverse complement strand
AGTGTGTGGGGAGTGTACCGAGGAGCGGTGTGTGGGGAGCAGTGTGTGGGCAGTGTACTGAGGAGCGGTGTGTGGGGAGCAGTGTGTGGGGAGTGTACCGAGGAGCGGTGTGTGGGGAGCAGTGTGTGGGGAGTGTACCGAGGAGCGGTGAGTGGGAACCAGAGGCGATCCTAGGGTCTGTTGGGGCCCCAAGCAAAAATTCACTGGGGGCCCCTCTACTCAGTTTTTTACTGTAGTTTAAAGTGTCGGCTCTCGTTCGCCATCTAGCGGCTACGGGGCCCCAAGCAGCCGCCTGCCCTGCCTGCTGACAAGATGCGCCTCTGGTGGGAACGGTACTTAATCAGGGTGCCTCAGAGGTTCCTTGCAGTCTGGAGGATCGACCCACATCTTTCTGATCGCAGGGCGAGTCCCGAACCACGCGAGTGTGTATTGGAGGGGGGCGGGGGGGCGTCCCGAATACAAATATTTTTAAAAGTATTTGTCCGAATCCGGTATTCATAAAAAAACACATTATTTGTGCCAATCCGAATACTGTATTTGTATTTGATTCCAGCCCTTATGGGATAGTGCATCGAATGCCGACTACAGAATTTGGCTGGAAGCAGTAGGCCATCCGGGTACTTCTGAATTTGGACATGCTACTCACCTGGCATACTGTTTTTACATACTATATAGTAGGGAAGTGTGCAATTTCAGATGCAGCCCAGGTCTTGTGGGGTGTTCCCAGAATGCAGTACTCACCATAGACCCAGGACACGTTGTTACGCATGGAAAGGGAAGGAAAACCCGTCTGGTCTGATCAGACAGAGCTGCTGTTGCACAAATTGCTGAAAAGGTTAAAGCTGGACATGACATACGGTCGTCTGAACACACAGTGCATCACAGCTCGCTCTGTGCAGCCACAGACTGGTCAGTATAAGAATTGAAAGTGACCGTTCTGTCATACGTGAACACATCAGAGCACACTGTGTGAAGAGAGAATTCCTCCTCTGTTTAACACATTCACCCAGTGAATCAGAGGCAGTCAGGAACACGGCACTCAGGGAGCAGTGTGTGGGGATGGTGCCTTAATCAGGGACCCTCAGAGGTGCCTAACAGTCTTGGGACTGCTAGATATCCTACTAAAGCCAGTTGAAGTGAAATGATTCATCAAATCTTGGACACAGACGCCTCCCAGAAGAGAATCCGTCGGTGTACAAGAGGCGTCATTGTGGAGAAAAAAATATTTCTCAGCTTTCATTTACATTTGAACAAAAAGTGGCACGTCCAATATTAGTCATACCCCTCAATAATCAATAGAAAATACTTTTTTTGTCTATTGCAGCAATCAAACGCCTCCTATAACTGCTAATAAACATTATTTGCGCGTCTCCACTGGTATTTTCCCACAGACTGGGTCAGTTTGTAAAAGTAATGACTAATGTTGAACCTGACACTTTATTGTTCAAATTTAAATAAAAGCTGAGATTTTTTTCCACACTGATGCCACTTATTTTCTTCAGTGTTGTTTCCAGTCAAGGAAAAACCTTGCTAGTTGAATAAAAGTAACTAAGTCCAAATTTGCCGTGAGAGACAGGCTTAAAATGATGCTTCATAATAAAATACATGTGTTATTGGTTATAAGGAGCTTATATTTCAGAAATACCTACAAGGCTGTTCTGGGTAGTCCCACCCTCATACAATCTCCATACACTCAAAGGATCTTCTGAAGGAAGTAAATACACTGTATGGACAAAAGTATTGGGACACAGCCCTAAAACATTTGAATTCAACTAGTTTAATGTCAGGCTTCCAGCTTTGTGGACACAGTTTGGGGAAAAACTTTCCCTGATGCCACTTGAACATGGTCCCACACCTCCAAGAAACTTGCTTGTTGAGTAAAAGTAACTAAGTCCAAATTCGCCAGGGCATATGAATCACTTTGTTTACGACTGCAGTTGTATTATTTGTTATTCTGCTCAGGCTCTGACCAGAAGACTGGCTGGGAATTCTCAGCACAGATGTGACAGTGACGTGGCAGTGACGTGGAAGGGTATTTGTACCTGTGAGTCTGTGATGTTGAGATCACTGTGATTGCCAGGCTGAGAGTGGACTGATCCCCCAGAAACCTCCTGCCAGGAGCAGGTCTGTGGTCATAAACTGACCAATGAAAAAGAGCTACATGCGCAGTTATTGGTGACAAACTCTGCTTGTGGAGATTCCAGCTCCATCATTTAATCCCACCTGATCTACATAATATGGACAAAGGTATTGGGACTCCTCCTCAGTACACCAACAGGGATTTTAATGATATTGCATTCAAATACATAGACTTTAATATGGAGTTGTTCCCCACATCTGCAGCTAGATCACCCTCCTCTCTCCTCAGAGGGCTTTCCAAAAGATTTTGGTGTCCATTCATCCTGTAGTGCATTTATGAGGTCAGACACTGATGCTGGATGAGAAGTCCTGGACCACAGTGCCTGTTCCAGTTCATCCAAAAGGTGCTGGATGGGGTTGAGGTCAGGACTCTGTGTGGACCAGTCAAGTTCTTCCACACTGAACTCCTCCAGCCACGTATTTATATATCTGGCGGGACACGGGGAAGGTTTTTCCCAAAACTGTGTCCACAAAGCTGAAAGCATGACATTAAACAAATTGAATTCAAATATTATAGAGCTGTGTCCCAATACTTATGTCCATGTTGTGTAATAACTTCCTTCAGAAGACCTTTTGAGTGTATGGTGATTTTATGAGGGTGGGACTAGCCAGAACAGTCTTGTTGGTATTTATGAAATCCTCTTAATAAACCCTTAACAATAATACATGTATTTTATTATGAAGCATCATTTAAGCCTGTCTCTCACTGCGCTTCAGAATAGGTCTAGTAAGTGGAAAAGGTTTAATAATGGAGCCGAAGCCCCGCTGGCACGCTATGTTTTGCTAGGATGGAATGCACGGTTCCAGCTCTGGCATTGAAATAGCTGCAGCTTTTGTTTCTGTGTTCATGAGCAGTCGTGTTTACATTTTATTGAGTTAATTTACTTTACTAGTGTGGCACTTTTCCTTTAATCATAGAAAGCATTGAAGATGACACATAGAGTGTGTTAAGCTTAGAAAACATTCTGGTTTATCTCAGCCATAGTTTAGCACAGGTTTAATTTACCTCAGCCATAGTTTAGCTCAGGTTTAGTTTAGCTCAGCCATAGTTTAGCTCAGGTTTAGTTTAGCTCAGTCATAGTTTGGCTCAGGTTTAGTTTATCTCAGCCATAGTTTGGCTCAGGTTTAGTTTAGCTCAGGTTTAGTTTATCTCAGTCATAGTTTAGCTTAGGTTTAGTCAATCTCAGGTTTAGTTTATCTCAGCCATAGTTTAGCTCAGGTTTAGTTTATCTCAGTCATAGTTTAGATCAGGTTTAGTTTATCTCAGGTTTAGTTTAGCTCAGCCATAGCTTGGCTCAGGTTTAGTATATCTCAGCCATAGTTTGGCTCAGGTTTAGTTTATCTCAGCCATAGTTTATCTCAGGTTTAGTTTATCTCAGCCATAGTTTAGCTCAGGTTTAGTTTATCTCAGCCATAGTTTGGCTCAGGTTTAGATTATCTCAGCCACAGTTTAGCTGAGGTTTAGTTTATCTCAGCCATAGTTTAGCTCAGGCATAGTTTAACTCAGGTTTAGTTTATCTCAGGTTTAGTTTAGCGCAGCCATAGTTTGGCCCAGGTTTAGTTTAGCTCAGCCATAGTTTGGCTCAGGTTTAGTTTAGCTCAGCCATAGTTTGGCTCAGGCATAGTTTATCTCAGTCATAGTTTAGCTCTGGTTTAGTTTAGCTCAGGTTTTTTGGGGTTTAATTCAATCACGTGGCTACAGGTGCTACATTAGAATTTGAACGTACTGCTGCACCGTTAAAACAGCACGTTATATAGAGTATGATTGAGGAAAGTATGAATGGAATTTGGACAAACTACATCTGCTGTGTTGATGATGTCCAATGTCATGTGTCGTCACAACAATGCAATTTTATTTTTAACGCAATGGCTTTATTGTTTACCTTTACAGAGGGCATTTCCTCACACGTGTAATTTTAACCACAATGAACGTTTTCCTGAAAGGTACTTACCCTTGAAAAGAGCCGGGTCTCCATTTTCGAATATGACGCCGCCTCTCCCGCTGCCTTATGGGATAGTGCAGTGTCCATCGAACGCCTCCATCGAATGCGAGACTTCTCGCCTACTGTTTTTCCAATACTATGAATTCAGCCATACTACCCGTCTCGCATACTGTTTTTATATACTATATAGTAGGGAAGTGTGCGATTTCTGACGCAGCGCACATGTTGCAGGCTAGAGTGACTTATTTTAACCTCACCCTCGCCGTTCCTCTGCCTGAAAGACACCATGATGGCTCCTGTGCTGGTTCTCCCACAAGAAATAGGTTGGAGGTTCTGATCTCGCTGCTTTTAACTACATTTACTGAGTGTTTATGTTTGTCTGGCCTTGCTGGAAAACCAGCCTTTTATTACACGAAGCTTTTAATGTGCTCACATGATTTCTCACACTTCTGAGCTGTGGATAGATGGGGCTCCTGAAAACTAAATGAAGAACCAAAAACCAACAGATTGCTTGGTAGTGTAGTGTTTAGGGCGTTCGCCCTGTGATCAGGATGTTGTGTGTTTGATTCCCATGACTGCTATGCAGTGCTTGAAGTGGGAAAAAAATAGTTGCAGTAACTCTAATTTTCCGATATATTCTCGGGCAACTGTCTTTGGGTCGGTTCAGTTTCAGTAAGTACCGGAACCCAGAAAAAAGTGACGGAACCCAAAAGACGAAAATACAGAAGTTCAGGAACTGCGTTCCCCTGCGTTCCGGCCCACTTCAAGCACTGCTACTATGCACATCTTAGGAACCCTTAGTAAAAAAATAAAAAATTCTCAGCTTTTATTTATTTTATTTATAGTTGAACAAAAAGTGGCAGGTCCAACATTAGTCATATCCTTTTGCAAACTGTCCCAGTCTGTGGGGAAAATACCAGTGGAGACGCGCAAAAAGCTCGTCAGCAATTATAAGAAGCGTTTGTTTGCTGTAATATCCAAGAAATGCCTTTCTATTGGTTATTGAAGGGTAGGAATAATATTGGACAGGCAACTTTTCTGTTCAAATGTAAATAAATGATGAGAAATATTTTCTCCACAATGATGCCTCTTATAGATCGTCTTATTATCTTCTAGGAGACGCCCATGTCATTTCCAATCAAAACGAACTTGCTTGGAACTAAGCCAAAAGTCCAGAATTTGATGAATATTTTTTCCTCTGCTGTCTATAGTAAGATATCTAGTAGTCCCAAGACTGCTGAGCACCTCTGAGGGTCCCTGAGTAAGACACACTTGGTGATTGGGATAAACAGAGGAGGAATTTCTCTGTTCACACTGTGTGTTGTCGTGTGTTCACGTATGACAGAACGATCATTTTAATTTTACTTTATTCCTCTTCATATACCGTAGGCTTCTTCCAAAAAATACCTGTCCTTCAGTGCCGTCCCCATTGCACTACCTGTTTATACTGTCTCTCTTTCTCCTACATACACACACACACCGTACACACACACACACACGCAGAGAATCCCCAAAGGAAGAAAGCACTGCCCTTGGCCCTTTGTAAAGTGAAGCAAATTTCGAACGACATCTTTTTCAGCTCCTTTCATAATGCTCGGCCTGCCCGAAAGCACGCTGTCATTGCTCCTGACTCACCGCCGGATACTCGCCCACGTTCAGGCCAGCACTTAACCATGCCTGCCATTCCACAGTGATTGCACCAAGCATTTCAATGGTACAGAAAAGGCTTTTTGTTTTAATATATGTGTGTGTAAGTTTGCGTGTGTGTGTGTGTACGGTGTGTGTGTGTGTGTGTGTTCAGCTTGCCACAGCAGTTCCAGGTTTGGAGAGGGATAATGAGCTGTTGCTCAAACATGCAGCAGGTAAAGCAAACTCCCCCAATCACAGTGTTGCGAAACCTCTCCCCGCGGTTACAGAAACACTGTCCGCAACAGGCAGAACTGCACACAGCCATAAACGTCGCTCTTCAAATTTCAAGACTGGCGTGTTCCAGCCCTCGCCTGGTGTTTTGGGAAGTTGTGTCTTGAATTAGTTTTCTCCTTTTGCTATAGGAAGTATCAGCACATCTCATGGACATTCAAATCTTCCCTCTACTTTACTCCTCTTGGGTGCCTAGGCCCCTTTCCAGTGGTGTGTGTTCTTCTATCCATTAAGTGGAGTGGATTCTTTCACAAACGATTCAAGATTCAAGATTCAACAGGGGTTTCCAAACACCCCCACCCACTAAAAGGATGAGAGTTTGCATGCATGCAACAACCCTGCCCCCATCCAAACCCCGCCCCCACACTTGAACCCTGCCTCCACACCCTAACCCCGCCTCCACACCCTAACCCCGCCTCCACACCCGAACCCCGCCTCCACACCGAACCCCGCCTCCACGCCCGAAACCCGCCCCCACACCCGAACCCCGCCTCCACACCCGACCCTCGCCTCCACACCCGAAACCCGCCTCCACACCCGAACCCCACCTCCACACTCAAACCCCGCCTCCACACCTGAAACCTTTCCCATGCCCAAATCCCCCCTGCCCTCCTCCCCCTGCCCAAATGTATAGAGATCACATAGCTGCAGTGGGTAACATTGCCTCCTTACAGCAAGAAGGTCCTAATTTCTATTCCTGGCCACTCAGCAGAGGGTACTATGCATGTTCTTCCCATGTCCGCCTTATTTTCCTCCAGGTATTAAGATTTCCTCCCATAATCCAAAGACATCAGGTGTTTTGGAGATGCCCTTGATTGCATCTCGGTGAATGTGTGTGCGTGTCCGCGTTTCCACGTGTGTGTGTGTGTGAGTTTGTCTGCGCGTGTGCCCTCTGATGGGCTGGACTTGTGACCTGTCCCTGGTGCTTCTCTGCTGGGAAGAGCTCCGGCACCCCTGGTTAAAATAAGCAGTTCAGAAAATGAATGGAGGGAAATACAGGTAGTGAGAGGATTCCTGGCCTGTGTCTTTGTAGTTTGTATCTGAATTTCTGCCACAGTCTAAGTGAGCTGTGATGCTAAACTGTCCCTGGGTGTGAATGGGTGTGAGAGTGTATTTTCTGTGGACTGGCGACCATTTCTCCGCACTCCAGCACACTCAGACTGGATTTGGCCACAGAGTCACCGAGTGCCACCAAACTCACTGAGCAAGTTTGATAGCCAAAAACAAATTCACCACCTTCATATGCATTACAAAACCCAAGCAGTATGACCTTTCATAAAAACGATGAACAAACATTTTTAATGATTGACCCAGTAAGGGAACATTTACTTAAATGTAATCAATATCTTCACTTATATTCTAAGGCAAATTAGCATATTTGGTTTGTGTTGCTTATATTTGAAGGATTCTTTCTCTAAATACCATACTAGTGTGATTCTGACTGATCCAGGTTCTGAAGTCAGGCCTGAGGCTCCAGGGCACAGTCACATGATTAGCTCAAAACATAGTGTTTGCATAAATAACAACCTTGATTTAAAGAGCTCCAGAGAAGGTGTTGTGTTCAGGGCCGCTGTCATAGAGCCGCACTGTGAAAACTGGAACATCTTTAGGGGAGGATTTCTGCCCACAAGTAATAAGGTAAATTGCAACTTGTTGGAAATGCAGCTGCAAGGCTTCTGACGGGTACCAGAACGAGAGAGAGTAGTACCCCGATACTTGCATCCCTACATTGGCTGCCAGTTAAATATAGAATTGATTTTAAGGTTTTATTATTTGTTTTTAAAACTCTCCATGGTTTGGCACCAGGTTACCTGCACTTACGCACTTGAAATCTGCACTCCTCCAATCAGACGCTGTTCTCAGTTTCACGCTCCCAGTTCAAATCTAGACGTAACAGGGCTTTCACCATTGCCGCCCCAAAACTCTGGAACAGTCTTCCCCCTTTCATAAAATCCTCTTCATCCTTGGAAGTCTTCAAATCGAATCTAAAGTCCCATCTATTTTCCAAGGCTCTCGGCTCTCCCCGACCTCTTTTATTCTGTTTTAACTGTTCTGGCCTTTCATCTCATTGGATGATGTTCGCACGTGTATACACGTATCCGTGTATTTTATGTTTGCGTATGTGTGTTTGTGTGTGAAGGTGTACATTTCTGTATATTAGGGGTGGAGCCGAATACAAATATGTATCCCCCCCTACAGGCGAAATGGCGCTATTGCAGCCTGGAGAGCAGCATTTAAGGTGGAACGAAAAAATCAGCCAGCAAGCGGCAAAAACCATAAAACCACCACCAACCCACCCCGTACACATCCGACAGTACCACATCACTACTGAACAGTATTAAAACCCCTGCGAAGGTCCAGTTTCTGTAGAGAGAACTTCTGAATCCAGGATGAATAACTCTCTCCTTCTTAAGAAGAAAAGATAATGTTTGGACTGAGCGAAGAGTCTTTTGTCAGTTTGAATATTTTCTCACCGCCGTTACAGCCCCCACTCAATTAAGTGTAGTTTGGTTTAAATTGCTACGCTGAAGTGTAAAATACACCACAATCACAAAATTAAAACCACGGACAGGGGTACAACATTGAATGGCACCTGGCAGGGGGTGGGATATAATCATCAGCAAGTGTTCTGTGTTGAAATCAGAAAAAATAGTGAATTGTACTGGCTGGGTGACTGGATCTGGGCATCTCCAAACACAGAAAGTCTTTTTTTTCCCACCTAGCGCCCCCTAAAGATGGACAAATCAGTGGCAGGACCATGGAAGCCCAAGGTTTACTGGTGCTCTTGGTTAGAGCCCGTCTAGTCCAAACACAAAGAGGAGCAACTGTTGAACAAAATAAAGCTAAATTGAACGCTGGCAGTGATAGGAAGGCTGAACACGATGCAGTCAAGCTTCCTACATCAGAATCAGCAAACTTATTTAATATGGGTCTGTGTAAGAGTCCGCCTGCCCCTGCTGACTGCCGTCCACTGCTGAAAGAGCCTAGAGTGGGAATGTGAACATCGGAAGCAGAGGAGGAAGCTGGACTGGTCTGAGGAGTCTGGATGCATTCTTGTAGCTTACCTGGGAAAAAGATATCAACATTCATTTAGGTGTTACACTGTTGCAGACCAGGTAAACCCCTCTTGCACACTGCAAACATTAGGATTGATTTGAGGAACATGACAAAGAGATCAGGGTTTTGACTTGGCCTCCGAATTCCCAGATCCAAATCTGACTGAGTATTGATTTGATTTGATTGCTGGCTTTATTTGTCACATACACTTTATATTCAGTGAAATTGGACCTCTTCGACCCACCGTATCTGTGGGCTGTGCTGGACAAACTACTCTGATCCCACCTCTCAACTAATTAGACTTAAAGGATCTGCTGCAGATCTTACAGCACACCTTCAGAGGACTCGCGGAGTTCATGGTTTAGGCTTGTTTTAACGGTTAAGTGGATCGTTCACAGTGTCGGGTGTTTTTTTTTTTTTTTGTAACCTCATGGTCACTGTGCATTCCGATTTATTATTGTTTGTTCAAAATTGTGGGATTTTCAGCTTTGTTAGGTCGTGATTTTTTAACTGTGTCTTTTTTTGATAAAAAAAAAAAAACCCAGTAAAGGCAGAGAACCGATGAACGGGCAGAAACGGGCTGTTTTGAGTTGACAGTAAAAGATGAACGGAGTAAAACGAAATGAAGTGCTGATATCTTTCTTGTAGATTAAAGAACGGACATTATGAGCAAGGGTCCCTCAAATTAAACGGCTTAATATCGAGCACGCTTCGCCGAGCTGAGGCTGTAACGGCGTGTTCGTCATGTTTTTATGTGCAGATAATGGCCCTCGTGTTGTAATGTAACAGATCAAAAAAGACGTTCGTCGTAGGACGACACAAATGGAATCCACAGTCTGTTACAGACTTCCGAGGAGGACCCAGATATAAAAACTGTATAGAGGAGCTCTTGACCGGGTGACACTTCGATGCTCCTTTATTAATGGAGTTACAGTTACAGTTAATTAATGGAGTTACAGTTACAGTTAATTAATGGAGTTACAGTTACAGTTAATTAATGGAGTTACATTTACAGTTAATTCATGGAGTTACAGTTACAGTTAATTAATGGAGTTACAGTTACAGTTAATTAATGGAGTTACAATTAGTTAATTAATGGAGTTACAGTTACAATTAGTTAATTAATGGTGTTACAGTTAGTTAATTAATGGAGTTACAGTTACAGTTAATTAATGGAGTTACAATTAGTTAATTAATGGAGTTACAGTTACAGTTAATTAATGGAGTTACAGTTACAGTTAATTCATGGAGTTACAGTTACAGTTAATTAATGGAGTTACAGTTACAGTTAATTAATGGAGTTACAATTAGTTAATTAATGGAGTTACAGTTACAATTAGTTAATTAATGGTGTTAAAGTTACAGTTAATTCATGGAGTTACAGTTACAGTTAATTCATGGAGTTACAGTTACAATTAATTTATGGAGTTACAGTTAATTAATGGAGTTACAATTGGTTAATTAATGGAGTTACAGTTACAATTAGTTAATTAATGGAGTTACAGTTACAGTTAATTCATGGAGTTACAGTTACAATTAATTTATGGAGTTACAGTTAATTCATGGAGTTACATTTACAGTTAATTCATGGAGTTACAGTTACAATTAATTTATGGAGTTACAGTTAATTAATGGAGTTACAGTTACAGTTCATTAATGGAGTTACAGTTCATTAATGGAGTTACAGTTACAGTCGGCATAGCTTGCTAGTGATAGAAAAAGCAAAAACAATGTTTGCCTGTTTGTTCTTCCTCGTCTCTCTCAAGCTTCATGTCATCTTCCGTCTCTTTGTCTAGTCTTGAGCATGTCTGTCATCTTTTTTTCTTTTTGCCTCTTTTTTTTGTAACTTTGGCGACTTTTACAACGTTTCTATCATAGCAGGCGCACGTCAGTGAGTGACACAAAGTTTGATTCTGACTACAACTCCATCACTCTTTGATCAAACTCGCACTTTTACGTTTCCAGAAAAAGAAAAAGAGAAGAAAAAAGCAAACAAACATATAAACAAACACTGTCACATCCGAATCCGAGAGAGAGAGAGAGAGAGAGAGATCGTATTTTTAAGTGGGCGATGGTGACATTCAGCAGCGGGTGAGGGCGAGGGCGAGGATAAACAGGACTGCGGCGGTTTTGAGCCGATTCTTCCGTGCGGTAATTCCGTCAGTGCTCCGCTCTGCCAATAGGGGGGGAAAAAAAGAGGAGAAATCTGATATTTGATGATGAAAGAAATGAGATTACTCAGGGCCCATAACTGAAGACTGTCAGGAAAGCGATGGAGTGAGTGATTGCTCTCCTTTATGCATGAGCACTGTTATTCCATCAGAGGCTTTGCTACCGAGAGGTCCCAAATGCTGCCTCAGTCACACCGGGGTCGTTTACTGCCTGCTGCACAGATCTTTCCCCGCCTCGGAAAGTGTCAGCAAACAGAATTTGCGTGGAGTGCGTTATTATTACCTGTGTATTTTTGGCACAGCAAGGAGGGAGGCAGCCAGTGTTTCACATGTAACCATGATGTATCATCAATGAGAATCTATTTTTGGATGTGCAAATGTGTGTGTGTGTGTGTGTATGTGAGAGAGTGTGTTGAGGTGCATGTGTGTGTATGTGTGTCTTGCATGTGAGAATAACCCTCGATACAATATATCATCTTACGCAAGTGGAAATTACATTTGATTTAAATCAGTTGAATGCATCGTTTCTCCCGGCGCGCTGATGAATATGTTTGCGGTGTGATGTTGCCATCAAGACAGGCACAACGTCTTCATTTATACCGGGAGGTCATCTACAGATGTTTCATCCCGGTTAATTTCATTCTGTTTATAACGACGTTTTGACAGAGACCGACAGGTATCCGAAATTATTAGCACCCGTTTTTAATAGGAGGGAAAAATTGCTGATGACAATTTCCCCTTTAATTTGTGAAATTCTGTCTTTATTCAGCAAATAAACAAAAAATGTTTACACTTCATACGAGTCCGTTACCACAAGAAAAAGTCACAGGTAATCACAATATAAAGTGTAAAAAGTGAAAAAATGGAGATGCAAGGTTTTGCTATGACAGTGATGACATATCACCTCAAAACGCCCAACACATGTGACATAGTAGCTTTGTGTGTTATATGTAATAAGTCAGTATATGACATACACATGAATGAGCTCAGTCTGACAGAGGCGGCTGAGTGACTGACTGACAGATTGGCGACCGACTCACTGACCATTGATCAACATTGTTTGAATGCAAGACAAGCAGCAAGCGGAGCTACACTCATTTATCACACTTGTTCCAGTGTAATGTGTGATGGACCCCATCGCCAAACTCCACTCTGATGATGCCGCCAAGGCCTACATCAGCACCTTTGAATGCGTTTCCATCTGGGAGGGCTTGTTCTGCTGGAACTGAACACTGTGGCCCCATTTTTCACCGGGGGTGGGGGGGGGGGGGTTCAGTGGGCCTCACGTTCCTCGACGGATGAAGACTTCTGCAACTCCAGCTTCTCGAGGAGGAGACTGTAGCGAGAGGCGCCTTCCTACCAAACCGAGCTTAGCTCGTCTTCCATCACTGTTCCTAATATAAGATAAGAAACAACTTTATTCATCCCGAAGGAAAATTATTTTGTCATATACATGCTCTGTGCATCAGGAGTAACGATATACAATAAGAGTTTAGAACATTAGAATAGTGCAAATAAAATATCAGATAAACAAACAAAATAACAATTAGGGATGAGCGAGTACAGCATTATCTGTATCTGTACTCGGATTGGGCGGGGCCTAACCCGGAAGTGGGCGGGGTTTAACCTGGAAGTGGATCGGGTTGTCTTGAAATGGGGCTTTACTGGTATGTTATTTTAAGCATGCAATTGATATGTATTGATCAGAAATTGTTGTATTTATTGCTGATTAGAAAACTATTTACATGACAGCATCAGCATTGAGCTTCAGATCAGTGGTTTTGATCACGATA
>JBBMFX010000035.1:14759125-14772505 GCA_037832545.1 Rhabdalestes septentrionalis | reverse complement strand
CTGGAGGCAGAGAAAGGTGTGTAAACACACACACACACACACACACACACACACACATACACACACACACACACACACACACACACACACACACACAGGCACATACAGTGGGTTTAGGAAAGAATCACCTTCTTCAAAATATTTTTATTTTATTCCTTAGCAGAATTAAATGAAGAAACTCACACATACACACACACACACACACACATTCCCACACCCACACACATACACACACACCGGGTGTATGTGTGGGTATAGGATAGAATCACCCTCTTCAAAATAGTCTTATTTTATTCTTAGCAGCCTGAAATAAACCCTCACACACACACATACACACACATAAAGGTACATACAGTGGGTATAGTATAGAATCACATAGACTCACACAGTGAAAAGTGTGTGTGTGTGTGTGTGTGGGGGCGGGGGGGCGGCGTTGTTAATCCCATTGATCAAAAAGGTCACATAGATGTGATGGTCACATGACAAAAATGGAGATACAAGGTTAAGTCCAGAGAGTGACCATGTCTAAGTATCTGAACCTAATCAAAAAAGATCCTCAGTGATGCCGCTGGTAGGGATTCGAACCCACAAGCTTCTGATCGCAACTCCCACACCAGGACTCCAGTTGCAAGGTGAATGTTTTGCATGGCAGAGCCCAGACTTAACCCATCCTGAACTTCTGTTAAATGACTAAAAGTTTGCAGTCCACCGATTGGTCATCATCCAGTTTGAATGAACAGGAACAGGTTTGTGAGGAGGAGTGAGCAAATACCGCCCAGTATAGATGAACGAAACCAAAAAAGTTCTGACACCGTCAGACGATCCCTCGTCCATCGCAGTGATTCTGTTATGATACCGAATTATGTTGGACCGAATAAATATCACGGGGATATTTTTTGTCTTGACTTCAGGCTGCAAAGCAACAAAATGTAAACACTTTGAAGGGAGTGATTCTTTTCCATACCTAATGTACATTTCTCAGCCCTGCGCAAAATCAGTGAACCCCCTGCTCCTCTCTCGATGTAGCTTTTCTATGCATCCGAATAAACAGGAAGTGAGATTTTGGAGTTTTTTTAAACTGGCGCAAGATTTGCGAATGGGACATTTACCTGTTTACATATCGTCGCTGTCGGGCAGAAACCTCATATGTCCAAAACGGCTGTTTTTCAGGACACCCAATAAATGATGTATATTCTAATAAAATTTATACTGTGTCATCAAAATTGGTAATTTTAATATATTATTGTATTTTATATTTTGTGATATTTCTTCTGGGATAAATAAAGTTTTCAGATCCTGATCTCTGAGCCTTGGACAGCCGTTCACCAGTTGTCCTCCTTTGGACCAGTTTCGTAGGAACTAGCCACTGCATACTGGGAACATCCCACAAAACAAGCCGTGCTGGAGAAGCTCTGACCCATTTGGGTAGTTTTCAAAATCTGGTCCTTGTCAAAGTCACTCGGATCCTCATGCTGGCCCATTTGTTTTCAGCTCCCAACATATCAGCTTCAAGAACTGTTTACTTGCTGCCTAACACACTAATGGGGGATTTACAGTGACTGGTACCAGCTCGGTTCGGTTCAACTGTACTCGCTCTTTTTGCTTTTCCATAATTAAATCTGGTTCCTGGTACCCGGTACCATTCTTGGTACCACCTTGGCCCAGGTTCTAAGCGCGCTGTACCAATACTGTGTACATATTGGAGGTTACTGATTGGTGGTGGCACAGTTACATGAAGGTAGGTCCGAAACCAAACTGAACAGAGTAGAACTGAACCGAGCTGGTACCAGTCAGTGGAAAACCCCCACAGGAATAGTACCAGGTACCAGATTTTAGTCATGGAAAAGCAAAAAATTGATTAGAGTCAGGGCCATAACCAGGATTTTTCAAATACCGAGGTAATTTTTTCAACACACACACACACACACAAATAATTACAAAAAAATACCATAGATTGGTACACAGTTCTACTGACACACACAGGCTCACCTCCTCTCCTACTCTTTCCCTGGCCTTCTGCTGTCGGCTTTTTTAAACTGAATTTAGTTTGACGCAAGTTCTTCTTCATGTCTGCATTTCGTTCGAGACCACACTACGATGTTTTAGCTTACGTGAAAAAACCTACGATCAGTCCGCCGGCGTTCCCGACTCTCTGAATCTGTAGCGTAACATGACATCAAGTGTCGCCGCCTGCAGAGACAGATAGAGGCGGAGATTTCACTCCAGATTAGACGGAGAATGTGAATTTAATTGGGAGAAAATACAGACGACATATGGATTCGGACACGGACCGAGTTCTGTGTTTGGCATTGAATCATCGCTGCTGGATTTCAGCTTTGACAAATTTGACACTTCGAGGAAAAATCCTGAGGACACGACCTCGGTGTCCTCAATGGTAGATACGGCCCTGATTAGAGTTGAACTGAGCTGAGCTGGTACCAGAACCCCCATTAAACACACACAGGAACAGGCACCACTGTAACAAGATAATCAGTGTTATTCATCTTCACCTGTCCGTAGCTGTTGCGACTGATTGGTGAACACTAGTTTCAGATATTTAGACATGGTCGCTATCTGGACTTAACCTTGTATCTCCATTTTTGTCACGTGACCATCACATCTATTTGACCTTATTGGTCATCCCGTTCCGAAATGGGATTTAAAATGGACCCCCCCACCACCACCAACTCCTTGCTGTTAAAACCGCTTCCACCCAGGCGGGAGTCCTGCACACCGCAGGGTTTTGGAGCGTGTCTGTGTGAATTTGTGCCCGTCGACTCAAACGGAAGTTTGCGATGTCGGACGAGGAAACCCGGTTCCCAAACCGTGTTCCAATTCATCCTGAAGATGAAATCCAGAGGCGCATCGAGTACAGGGACTGCAACAATCAACTTTCTACCCTTAATGGAGAAGCTACTGGCTTCCCCAGCGACTGCGTAAACACATCCGCCGGCTTTTTCGCGAGAAACACCGTGTCCGCCGGGAGCCAGGACGGTGGGGTGAAAAATATACTTGTCATCCCTAAAGTAGTGAAAGAATTAAGTGTCTCAAAACAGTATGTGTGGGAAGGAAATTGCTTGAATGGGATTAAGGTAAAGTCCCCAGGGCGAGCTGGTGCGCTTGTAGTATTAGAACATTTTTAAACAGAAGCTGCAATTAAACATTACTATGCTGGTGACCCAGCGAAGTATTGCACTACTGTTACAGTCTTTGGGCTACAAACGAGCAAAACTTTATTTTGGAAAGATGAATTTCAGTTTATGACAAGAGCGTTTCTGTTCCACTGGACTGACCTTCATAAAGATGACAGATGCCCCCCTCCACATACACACACACATACACACACACTGTGGCGACACAGAGTTTATGGCAATTCCTCTAGTAAGGGCTAAAATCTTAACAAATAATCTTAAAAAATGTCAGTCTTGCCAAGAACCCACCCATCATGAGTCTTATGTCTCTGTTCCAGGTTTTGCTCCAGATTCACCAGTTTAATGTGATTTTTAGAACCAGCGCCCACACTGGTCTATTTTAAACTCCACACAATTCAATTTACAACAGATCATTATGCTCCGTTCATGGCCATAGTTGTTTGTAGATCCTCATTAGTCCTCATAGTAATGTTGCGGATGTTACTGTAGCCAATAGATCTGATTTGCTCAGTCAGTTTTCAGTAAGGAATCAGATATGTGTCAGTCCAGTGCTTAATTTGTCTTTAATAAAACTGCAGGAAAGCATCTCTATTCAGGATGCGGGAATGTTTTCACTGTGGCCACTAGGGGTGCAATGATTTGTTCCCGTATGGTATAACGGTGTTTTGATATTCATTTTGTTTTAATTTTTTTATTAAATACAGAATATGTTCATGTTCTCATCTCATAAAAATATTTTATATTGGGAAATATTGCAATAATGCAATATTTTATAATCAGGGGTTAGTCACTAGGGATGTGACTTTTTGACAAAAAACACTATTCGAAAATCGTGGAGAACTATTAAAAAAAAATCGAAAATCGACCCCCCACCGTCTGCACGCATGACATGACATACACTGTTCCAAATCACAGTACAGTAAATGAGCAAAAGCAATGCACATATTAAACTCTATTCTAAACTATCTCAATTTTAAAAATGCATCACTAACCACTTTTAGAACTGCCTGGCCAATAAGGCTAAATCCAGTGAAACGGCCTGAAGTTACTTCTGCGGGGGGGCGCCGCTCTCGGATGACTGTGCCTGGTAGTGGTTGATCTGTGGTATTCCAGCTTCATATGACACAGTTTGCACTGAACTTCATTGCCATTTAACGTAAACGAGTCCCATACAGAACTTTTACTATCCTCAGGTCTCTGCATTATTCACGCCGCACAGTAAAATTCAGTTTACTTCTTCTGGAGTAGCCTATGGGCTAGAAGACCTATGCTGCCTCCGAAATCGCATTCTATGTGTGTAGGTACTACACTTGAATTTGTACGTACTGCTCTACCGTTAAATCAGTACGTTCTATACAGTATGGATGAGGGTAGTATGAATGTAATTCATACGTACTGCATCCGCTTTGTTGGTAATGTCATGTGTCGTCACAAAAACGATTTTATATTACCTTTACAGAGGGCATTTTCTCACAAGTGTAATTTAACCACAAGGAACAATTTCTTAATGTACATACACTCGAAAAGAATCGCATCTCCGTTTTCCGCCATTTTTTGAAAATGACGACGCCTCTCCCGCTGCCTTATGGGATAGTGCAGCTTCCATCGGATGCCTACTACAGAATTAATCTGGAAGCAGTAGGTCATCCGGGTACTTCTCGTCTGCTGTTTTTTGCATACTATGAATTTGGACATACTACTCATTTCGCATACTGGGTTTCACATACTATATAGCAGGTAAGTACGCGATTTCGGACGCAGCCCTAGTCTCCCATGCCTGTAGGGATCTTTAGTGTCAGCGACACCCTCAGGCTGAATTAAAGCATTACATGATGTATTGGTGAGGAAACGTCCACTTAAGGAGTCCCTTAACTGAGATAACAGTATTCGAAATAACTATTCGATATTCGAACGTATATCGAATATTCGCGTAATCGAAAATCATGTCCCTATTAGTCACAAATGAATATGATATCTCCAAGTTCATGCTACAGTGATGATCAGCCCTCATTGGGAGGTTGCATGTCTTGTTTTATTATATTTCCTCAATGTAATCAGTATTAAACTGAAAGCTTCATTTCTTCCAGTCTGTTCAACATCTTTGTTTCTTGTTCTTTGGGACAACCTTGAAAACCTTTTTTTTTGGGGTTAACACACCATGTAATATTCATTTGAAAGTCTAAATGATTCAAAAGACTTGCTTTCAGGTACTGAGATAAAGATTAGGTTTATGTAACAGTGTTCATTTACAGTCCCATAGAGGACGACCCCTGTAGGGATTCAGAGGTGTATTTGGCATTTAGCCCTTTGTGGGAATGAAATACTTCCATAAGAATGGAAAACACGATCAGTGAGAAGAAACAGAAGGTTTTTTCTATTAAATGCAGCTTTAATTTAACAATAGTTATCCAAAATCATAGGGGTTAAGCTTGGGTTGGGTGAAAGTAATGCAGAAGTCACTGGAGATCTGAATGCAGAGTGGTGTGTTTCCATATGTGTGTGTGTGTATTGGAGAGACAGAGAGAAATAGCAGCATGTTTTACTCTACAGTCCAGGCTGACAAAAAGCAAAGTGATGTATAAGTTGGCCATATTGACTCCAGCAGTTTCACAGAGTGAGTGGGAGGATGCTGCTGTAATGCTGGATCTATAGTTGTGTGAATGGTGGTCAGAGTGGCTACAGTCCTCTTAACCCAAGCTGGAGTACGGGCCCGGAAATGGAGCAGCATGTGGACAGCAGGAGTGCACGTCTTAGGCACAGATTCTCCACAACAATCAATATTCTGATCTTCTGCCCAGTAACAAGTGCCTTTTCACAACCTGCGCCTACTTGTAGGCTTATATCATTTTCCTGAGACCCTCTCTGTAACGATGCTTCTTTGATTCAAAGTATATGTAAACCCTTCCAAACCCACATTCTCTTACTTTCCATTTCTAAAGTTTTTACTCCGAACTCGCTAAAAAATCATTTGAAGTGTTCCATCCTTATCATTCAAATTCAAATTCAAATTCAAATTGTATTCGTCACATACACAGTCATACACAGTACGATATGCAGTGAAATGCTTGTACGACCGTTGGTGACCTTAAAAAGAAAATAGAAAATGAAAACTATATATAGGAATAAATAAAAGTAATGAAATACAAAGAAGGCAAGTGTAACTAGTAGAATAGACTAACTGTGCAAATAAGGGCATAATAAAAATATTACAAAATATAGAAATATAGGGGGGGGGATATATATATGTAAAAATTTTAAAATGTTTTAGACTAGTATATTAAATGTTATATTAAAATGTTTTAAAGTGGCAAAGTGTCATGTGCAAAATGGCAGATGTGTGTAAACATGTATTGTATGTGCAATGGTTCCAGATATGTAAATATGTATTGCATGAATGTGACCATGATTGTCCAGTCAATGTCAATGTTTAAGATATCATGTCTGCATTTGTAGATCAGGTATTTTATGATTTGTTGAAAGAAATACAAAAGATAAAACAACTGGAAGCAAACAAAGCGAGTTAGATGTTCAGTCTGCACGAGATTAGAATCCTTTTTTGTAGGTAATTAAAAGATGAATCATGTTATATTTGAATTATAAGGTTTTTGTGAGGCTTTAGAAATAAAAGTGAAATTTAAGAGCTTACCACAACCAGAATGACAATAAAGATGATGGTTTATTAAAGTTAATTATAATAATAATAATAATAATAATAATAATAATCATCATCATCATCATCATCATCATCATTATTATTTGCATCATTATTATTAACAGAATTGTTATTATTAATATGAACATTATCATTAGTAGTAGGAGTAGTAGTAGCATTCTCACAACAATTACCCATTGCCAGTTCGCTGATGGATGGGCTTGTTGTTAGTCATTGGCCCTGCAATCAGAAGGTTGTGGGTTCAAATCCCAACTGCTAGTGTCACCTGCTTCACTAAGTGAATGCGTTAAATGCTGAGAAAGAATTTCCAATTGTTTGCACAGTGTGATGTGTGGTTTTTCATCTTGTGTTCACCAGTAACTGTAAGGCTTCGTCCACTCAGATGTTAAAATCTTGGATAAATGAACGCGCTCTGAGTGCCGTAGGCATTTTTTTGTATCTGCGCTTGATTGGCGCTACACTGGCGTTCGCCTGACTCAGTTTAACTCCAGCCTGCAGCCCAAAGTGTAGTTTCCTGTTTTCACCTGTGGGGGCAGTGTTTATTCTCTCCAGATTGTTTACATGTTGGGATTTGTAGCTTTACATTTTCATTCAAAACTTGATTTGTTGCGGTTCCCAGAACAACGAACACCATGTAAACGCAGTACCAGCGTTTTCTTCGCGTTCTTCGTGATTTCGGCTAAAATTGACGCCAAGAAATCGTTTCATGCAGCGTTTTGTTGACGCCACGTGAACACGCAGCCGATCGAGCGCGGGTGCTGAACGCCTGGGTGGACACTTCGATTTGCTCCAATGATTCGAGGGTAAAAACATTTAAATTAAATAATGAACCCCCTTTCTAATGGCGTAGTTTGACTTCTTTCGTGCTGGTTTTAATAGAGGAGTTGCATTGTAGCTGTCTATCAACAGACCCTTCCTTAGACAAGCATTATTGTGCTAAATAAAGATAAAAAAACTGTTTCCTTTATAGTTTTGTTCGACGACCAAGGTACGAGTTAGACCATAGTCACCTTGATTGTTTGATCTCCAATCGATGAAACTGAGCGATAAAATTCTGTTATAAAACACAACAAGCATATTTGTCTTAGCCTGGCCTTTAATTTACGAACTAGTAATTTTGGCAGTTAGGTAAAACAAATGTAAAACAGAAAAATGCATAAATTAAATGAAATAACTGTAGTTACTTATACAATATGCAATAAAAAAATGATGTAATGTTCAAGTAAAGTGAAGATTCAACCTGTTGATCAGATCTGACATTTGAATGTGAGAGTAATATTTCATTTCAGATGATACTCAAAGAGCAAAATGAATAAAAATGGAAGGGTTAAGCCCAGCATGCACTGATGTGCAACGCGGCTTTACACTTAGATACACAGAGTCTGAACAAGAGAGCTTGTTGTTGTTAAGATGTTTATGAGGGTGAGAGGAAGGCGATATTAATTGTGGTGTGTTGCGAAGCGGGCGCCGAGTTTGGCTCGGTGTTAATGACCGGCTGAAATGCTGGGAGATGGGACGGAGTTAACACAGAGAGACGGAGTTCTACTGAACCCAATTAAAACTGACACAACAACAAAGCGCCACGCTAGAGTTCGCCCAATGAAAGGAGCTGTTTTCCTGTACAAATAGGCCAATCATATAGGACACTCACTTCCACTCCAGTCCCCAGTGACCGCAACACCAAAGGATTATTTTCATCAAAGGCACGGCGTGAAGGATCACTCATACGCGCATAAGTGTGTGTGTGTGTGTGTGCAAGAGAGAGATCAGAGAGAGAGAAAAAGAGAGAGAGGGTCCACGCCAGTACAATTTCACTTCTTGTATTGTGTCTAAATTAGGAATTCACTGCCTCTGTTTGCCTTGTGGAGCAGTCGCGCCTTTTCATATATTGTTAAGAAAGAGCCCATATCTTAGATAACATAGTGAACAGGGTGAGCCTTGTTAAAGTTTAAAATGTGCTGTTTACTCTCCAGTCCACACAGTTCAACTAAGAGGCATTTTTATTCAATTCAGTGCTGTTGGAATTTCATTTATTTTTTATAAATCACACTTTCACACATCTGGCCAATCAGTGGGCAGGCGTTTAGCCCCGCCCACTCTCTACGAAGTTATAAGGAGTGTTTGCAGTTTGGAGCGCTGTTTCAGTGAGTGTCTCCAATCCAGAGGTCCATCATAAAGGCAGTGTGATTAATTCCAGTCTGATTCTAAATCATAAGGGGACTTCAGGGAAACAACATAAACATGTCGGATGTCGATCTTTTCTATGAAAAAAATGAATCAACAAAAACATTTGTGATGTTGGTTCTACTAAGGTTATGATTTTGCTTTGATTCATAGTATTCAGAGTGACTAGGTCCAGGCTATCAGGCTTTAGCCTAAATATATTAGTGAATAGTCCCAGATCTTTACTGTGGGCTAGAAAAATCTTTTAATATTCAGTATTCTAATACAGATACATATATTTCAGGGACACGGCTGCATCTACTGCTTTTTTTGATGTTTACTCGAGTCTGTTTTGCTTACTTGGTCTCAAAGTTCAGCAAAGTTTGTGCATTTGTGTGTGTGTGTGTGTGTGTGTGTGTGCGTGTGCATGCTCTGATGTTAAGGTTTACTGACAGACTCAAAGCTGACTCTGCATTGTGTGAAAGTGTATTTTTTTTGTACATTATCATTAGACAGACTGCCTGTTTCTACTTGTGGTGTCTGTGCAGCAGAAATGATGTTGCAGCAGGTACGAGGACGCAGTCTCCACCAGTGTTCAGTAGAAAAGATGTTTTGCATGCAAACTTCCTTTCTTAAACAGAGAAAAATACTGGCTAAAGTTGCCAAGTGGCCTGAACTCTTGGATCTTGTGGATCAATAGGAGCATGACTTTCCTAATGATAAATCATTTAACTACTATTCAGCAATAAATGCCTTTATTTTGCATGGTACTGACTCAACTTGGCATACATGCCAGAATGTGATTTCTACTTAATGTACTGCCTTGGATTGACATCCCATTCATGCTATTCTCTCTCTCTGTACTGTGTCTTTTATTTGTATTGTTTTTGTTTGTATATATGCTGATAAGTTCCTCCTGCACAATAACCATACATATGGTCCAATACTAATAATTCTAGAAGGTTTATGTAGCATCCAGTCTGTTCTGCTACATAGACAACCATTACAATTGTGTCCATTGTATTGACGGTTGTGATTGTCGTGACTTGCACTCTGTTGAATGTTGCTATATGTTGCACAGTGATCTGTGGAGAAATGTCTCTTCACACTTAGTACATACACAGACAATAAAATGACCTAGACCTCATCCATTATGCAGTCTAGCACCAAGTACCTAGTACTGTTTTTCATACCTGCTCCATTCTGTTTCCAGTCATAGCCAGAGGCGATCCTAGGGTCTGTTGGGGCCCCATGCAAAAATTCACTGGATGTCCCCCTCTTACCCAGTTTTTTACCTTAGTTTAAATTGTCAGCTCTCGTTCGCCATCTAGTGGCTTGGAGTCCCCAAGCAGCTGCCTGCCCTGCCTGCTGACAAGATGCGCTTCTGGTCATAGCGTGGAACATCCTGCAGTACTTTCCACTGTTAATGTGTTTGTCATGATCAGGTTGACATCACGGCTGCTTCGCTCGGTGCCATCAGCCACATCCAGGGGGTTCTCACTGCAGAGGAGGAGGAACAAGGTCCCCGAAAGCAAACAGAGCCAAGTTCACTCGAGTTCAGCCAGTACTGTGCAGTGGAAAGGCAGTTATAGACTAAATTAAAAACAGGGAGAAGTGCTGCTAGCACTTTGGAGAATAGTTGTTCGATTTTATTATATATTGCTATTCAAGGCTCAAAATGGCAACAAGCATCAAACCCCATTCTCTGGGGCTAAAAACAGGCTCCGTCTCTTTTTAAACCAGTTATTAGGGCAATCAGAATTTCTTTGTTAACAGCGAACATGGACCTGATCGCACTGAGAACACGCTCTGCCTGTTGTTCAGCATGAAGTCAGGGACCGAATCTGTGATCTTCTAACACTATTCTTCAAAGTTAAGTTCAGAGAAAGAATTTCCCATAGTTTATTTAGCATAAAATGCTGCGTGATCACTGTGTGGTGTGTGGTGTGTTCACATATAACTATAAGGCCTCGTCCACACAGAATCTTGGACATGAATCTTGGATAAATGAACGCGCTCTGAGCGCTGTAGGCGTTTTTGTAGCGTTTTGTTTCTGCGCTTGATTGGTTTAGTGTAGTTTCCTGTTTTCACCTGTGGGGGCAGTATTTATTTTCTCCAGATTGTTTACGTGTTGGGATTTGTAGCTTTACATTTTTCTTCAAAACTTAATTTGTCACAGTTTCCAGAACAACGAACGCCATGTAAACGCAGTACCAGCGTTTTCTTTGCGTTCGTCCGGATTTCGGCAGAAAGAATATATCGATTTGCCACAGAGGGTTAATAAATTAAAATAAAATGATGAACCCCCATCTGATGGTGTATTTCGAAAGTATTGAACTGTTTTTGTGCTGGTTTTGTTTGAGGAGCTGTTTGATACAAGAATGATTTAGTCAAGCAACTGTAATGATCCCGCAGTGAGGAGGATCATCTTAAACCTTCTTAAACCGATTATTAGGGCAATCAGAATATCCTTGTTAAAAGAACAGCCAACATGGACCTGATGGGACTGAAAACATCCTCTGCCTGTTGTTCAACATGAAGTCAGGGGCTGAATCTGTGATCTTCTAACACTATTCTTCCAACCAAACAGAAAATATGCTGTACTGTGTTTATGTTCATTGGCATTTATTCTAATACTATACACGGTTTTGACAGACAGTTAGAAAATACAGAGATGAAGTTTAATTCGTAATTTCTACATAAGTTATACAGTCACATACAGTGCCAAGCAAAAGAAATCGAGAGGGGGAGCATCATCACAAACACCATCACGGCTGTGATCATGCCCAACCTGAAACGTTTTATTGTTTCTCTACAGCAGTTAAGAAATAATTTTTCATATCAGATAAAAAAAGTAAAGCCTTTCAGGTTATGGATAAAGCCATGAATCGACTGCAATGTTGAGTTTCTGATGTGCCTGCGTGGGGTTCAGCCAGTCGTCTGTAAAGCGTTTGACAGCCTGTCTTGTTTTTGTTTATTTGCAGTAAAGTTGTTTCTGGTTAAAGCCAGGTTGCTTTAAGTTAAGAAAACGGTTCCGCTGCCGCAGCTGTCTATTCAAAACTTTGTGGAAATAATTGCATTTCCATCTTTTGGCAGATGCATTTATCCAAAGTGACACACAATTTCTGCGCATCAATAGATTTGGCTGCATGTTATGAGTCTTGCCTGAAATCCCTTCCTGGTGTGGTGTGGTCTGTCCGCCAGGGTACGAATTGAACCCCATTGACAGTGAAGTTAACCACTAAACCAACCGACTGCTGTATAACTGTGTGTGTGTGATATAATGCACGAGAGCTGTGCTGATATAAAAACAAGTGTGTGCATGCGTTTTTCTCTCTTAATAAAATGAAACTACATGAAGTTCCCAATTGTGGGGGAGCTACTGTTATAAATTCTTTATGCTGCTCGTTTTGCTTCTATGAGAGAGACACAGAGAGAGAGAGAGCATGAAAGACAGAGCAGACATGCACAGATGTTTATTTCCAGTGTTTTCGTGTGTATGAATGCACTACAATCTGCCTGAACTCGCTGAATGCACGGGACATTAGGTACTGAGAGCACTACTGTGTGCATTCGGGAAAATGTTCACGCTGACCATTCATTCCATGCTTTATGTGTAGATACAGGGGTAGAAATATGTCTGTGTGCGTGCAGTCCCCGCCCAACCCTGCCGCGCCAACACAATCGGGCTGGCGGGGCTCCAGCGCAGCACATCTGGCACTTGAAAGGCAGAGAGTACAGAAGGTGATGGGCCTGGGCTCCGGTACAATGCCAAGAGGGAAAAATCCGCTCCGGCCTTCCTGATCCACCCAGAGAGACCAGAACCGCCAGGCAGCGCACACTGACGCCCACAGAGAGAGGCGGAGCCAGTCGAGCTCACAGGGCTAGTTTCATGGACTATGTGTATATATACAGTGTGTGTGTGTGTATATATATATTTATATACTGAGGAAAATTCTACTTTAAACCTGTTCACTACTGGACAGTAGTGTTAAGTTTGTGCTAAAACATTAATATTACAATAAATACAATTAACATTATTACAGTATAGAGTGATTTTATATGTGGCAATGTGTCTCATGACCATTTCCAGACCTCTTTCCTCATGGAAGTCCGATATACAGTTGAGCTACAATCAGATCCCGGGTCTGGCTGGTGTTACATCATTAGAGTAAATTTGGTGGAGCTGCTTATGGAGGTTTATAAATCCAAACAATGACTGGAGGCACTGTCATTAGAGCTTCAAGTGTATCATTCTTTCCTCAGTCCATAGATGCTGTGTTTGTGCTTGTAGTATACAGTAAGTATAGGTCTTTTCATTGTGCACCAGTTAAGAACTGCTGTCCGTAAATGCTTAGGTGACATATATATATATATATATATATATATAGA
>JBBMFX010000035.1:14719798-14730289 GCA_037832545.1 Rhabdalestes septentrionalis | reverse complement strand
CTGGGTCCACAGATTTGAAAGCATGGTGTCTTGGTCTGCTGAAGTATTAAGTTTTTCCTCCACTAGAAGTAAAGGACCTAGCCAATTTCCTGAAAAACATGTCCCAATACTTTTGTCCAAACTGGGTCCACAGATTTGAAAGCATGGTGTCTTGGTCTGCTGAAGTATTAAGTTTTTCCTCCACTAGAAGTAAAGGACTTAGCCAATATTCTGAAAAACATGTCCCAATACTTTTGTCCATATAGTGTATATGGATTATTTCTGTCTCCCTGAGAGTCCATGTCAAAACCGTGTTCAGAACTCTCTCCGGCGGCTCTATATTTAGGCGCGTAGTGAACACGCAGGGCCAGGCGCGTCAGGGTAGATGTTTCTGTTCCTGTTCTGGCCTCGCTCTGTCCAGAATTCACAGTTCAGCAGTCTCTTCACTCTCAAAGCTAGCTGGTGGTGGACAGCAGGGACATGCTGCACACTTGCTCTGCCAAGCATTCGGCAAAATTTTGAAGGACAGGTCCAGTGCAGAATGCAGTCAATACAAAAGAGTGTTTTTCAGTCCCAGCGTGGTGTGTTGGGTCCCTGAGACCCGCCCTGAATAATGGAAAACAGTGCGGACCGGGTCTGTCATCGCGAAATGTTAAATCTTTAATCATCTCTCACATTCCCTTTGTCTGGGAGAAGAAACAGAATGAGCATCCATGGTTGCCACACCGTCCATGGTTGCCACACACACACACACACACACACACACACACACACAAATACACACACACACACACACACACAGGATAATTTTATGCTCCAGTATTTCTGCATTTGAGCATCAGCCTTCGTCGTGGTCCAGAACCTCACACACACACGCACAGACACACAGGCGCAAACACACACACCAGCTGCAGCCTTGCCACCCATGGCATGGGCAAAAACCCTGCAAATTTAACGGTTCAAATGCAACATGGCCCACCATCTGGGTGGGGAGTTTTTTTTTTTCTTCTACTCCGATTAACGCCGGGTTTGGAACGCCAAAATGGATGAAATCATTATCAGAAAGCTTAGCTAAATGATCAAATCCATCTCTTGCTTGTAAGGGATGAATGCTTGACAACCACATGGTCGCTAATGTGGAAACGACTTCCATAATGATGGAGGGGGGGGGGGGGTGTTGAAGTAATGGAGCAAAAAAAAAAAAAAAAAAAACACCTGATGAGCGGCTACTTTGTCACGAGTTTATTCCTAACCCACCAAGTCGAGTGATCGGAGAGATTGGCCTATTTATCCTAGTGGATTTAACTTGTAACAACAGGATATAAAGTATTTATTTATGTTGGAATTAAAGCTCACTAACGTATTCATGAGCTCATGAAAGAGTACCCCCCCGCTCTGAAGCCATGCCCAGGGATAACGTTTCCGTCCCAGATTTATGTGGCCAATAACAATACTGTGTGTGTTTTTTTTATGATACGACTCTTGATTAATTGGTTTTCCACTGACGTGTGGCCCGTTGACAAAGGGTAAAGAGACGAGGGCCGGAGCCACTCTAGCGCGACGGCGCATGCAACCCCATCAGCGCCCGCCCAACACCACACATTGGATTTGGCAGCAATCAAGGAGCTTCCTCTGTTCATCTGTCACTCAGTGCCGATTACAGGCGGCCCCCGAACAAGCCTGGACATGAGCTGAAACCCTACCCAGCTGGAACGCGCCGCTTAGCCCTCCCAATTCCGCTCCGGCCAGAGATTAGTGGTCCTCTCACGCTGACCCAGGACTACTCTGGACACTGGCTCTGTAATAGATGTTGCTGGAAACTGGTGAAGGGCCCTCGATCAACTTCCGAGGGGTCACGTTAAACGGAACCTTTATCTGAAGCTAGAAACACGAGTCTGACCCTGACTTTACCTTTATTGATTGGAAAAGGGGGGGGGCATGGCAGGAAAGACAGATGTAGCAGATTTGGCCTAATAGAGGCTCATTTTCACCAACTGGCGAGGTATATTATCCCTGAATTACAAATTTGTGTGAAAACAATCCAGCACCTCGGTTCTTCAGGGTACCGCGTTCGAACGCGTTCTGCTGCCTGGAACTCCGTGGAGAAACTCAACTGTCGTGTTGGCTCTCACCGATTTTGGGCAAGGTCCATAAAATCCATATTTTGAAAGAAGATGATAATACGGTGCTGTTAAATTATAATTAGAACTAGTTTTTGCCAGATAAAGACCGACTGGAAAAGTAAACGATACACTGGGGCATCCAAACGTATTCTGAAACTAAAGCATGAGTAGTAACAGGATTTACGATGCTGGAATTCAGTGCAGTTGATTTAACATTGCAGAATAATAGTCGAGTTACAGCCCATTTAATACGAATAACTCCCTCGGTCAGTGATTTCAGTCCTCACTCACAGTGTCCCCATGTTCTCCATTTCTTTTTCAATTGTTCTGCTCTGCACACCTGGCCCAGTCAAACAAGGAGCTTCATAATGAGTTGAATCAAGTGTATATAAACCCATGCAACATGTGATTTATGATCAAAATGTTGAAGTTTATAGCATCCTTCATGTGGCAGACAGGGGTTTGATTCCTACACAGACAAGCGTGCCATGTTAAACCCATTACCCAAGTCATTGGGCTAGACTTCTAACTCTATGTTCGCCTACATCTGTAACTTGAATAATGTGCGATTGCAAGAGACATGAAATGTCATGAATTTGTGATCACACATTTTTCTTTTTTGATCACACTTTTATGTGCTCATTTGGCCCTTCATGTGATTGGTTCTTCACAGTTCTTCACAGAAGAACAGAAGAATTGTGAATTGTGCAACTTGTTTACAGAAGCTGATAGCTTTTTTACGGCATATAGCAAACGCCTTTATCCAAAGCAACTTCCATTCCCTAACTACAGGGGGCAGTCTCCCTGGAGCAACTTGGGGTTAAGGGTCTTGCTCAGGGACCCAGTGGTGGTGCTGGGGGTGGGATTCAAACCCCTGACCTTATGGTCCAGAGGCAAGTATCCTACCCACTGAGCTAGCATGAGTGATATCTGTGGAATGTTCCTTCTCCACGCTGCCCTGCTGCACCCCTCTCTTTTGTAATATAAGAATCCCTTTGTTGCATTTCTCTAATCTTACATGCTTGCTCTGTTTCTGATGTAACTTTACTGAAAACAATTAATTGCTGTTCTACATGAAAGAGTATCCTCTGGTTATAAAAAGTCTTTTAAAGGGAATAATATAGGATTAGAGAGACGGACAGGCATGATGAATGCAAAGATCCGTTAAAGATGCTCGTAAAAGACAAAGATAAAGCGATTCGACTTTCAACTAACAGTTCATCTCCAATGTGCTCCTTTCATTATGGGATGAAGCTGTGAAACAGAATGCTTTTAGCTCAAATTAAACCTGATCAGTGCAGTTAGTGTTTGACAGAGGGAAGTTCTTGTGGATTCCTGGTCTGTTGGATTTTGCATCTCTTTGTTTGTGTGTTTCGCGTCCTGCCGATGGCTTTGATAGCGGTTTCCGCTAAAGGCTGGCACTGGCCCCTCTCATCAGCTCTTTGCCTTTCATTGTCATTGGGGGAGCTTTCAAAGTGTGGCTACCCACCAATCAGACCATGGACATCGCATGTGGCTTAATCGCCTTCAGCAAGCCTCCTTTCTGGTTGGGGCTATCAAACAGCCAGGATGTTTATAAGCAATATGCGATACAAGGAGAGAGAAAAACGTAGCGTATACAGGCGGGCCGATTCTTAGATATTTTAATGCCACCATAGGGGGTTATTAGCTTTCTGTTGTTTCAACAGATCTGAGGAGCTACATCAGATATTTGTCGGTTCCGTTGCCAAGGCACAGAGCTGAACGGGACATTTCCCTCTCCCGGCTACAGATACCTTCCAACAAAGCAAAGAGCGCAACGCATTCATTAACCTTTGGACAGGTTTTATTGCCACACATGAAAGGTATGTACCCGCCGTCACCCGGAGCCCGTCAAAGTCTAAAGCATGGGCGTGCGATGGTGAAGTGTGGGCTGCAGGATGTAGCACTCTCGATGCCAAACGCACTCTTAAAAACACCAGTGCCAATAGATGTTTTTTTTGTGGAGTGGAACCGATTTGTTCCCAGCCCTCATGCTAGAGCCCACCAGGCCTTGCACATTTTAGTGATTTCCTGTTCTAACACACACAGTCAGATCCATTGAATGTGTATTATTGAAGGAGCAGGTAAAACTCTAACATATGCAGAAGTGCCCTAAAGGACTGTTACAGGCGATGATTCTTAAAAATCTTTCAACCCAATCCCATGGTTCCCTAATACGGTGGTATCTCTAAAAGCTCAGAATTCGAGAGAATTTCATTACCTTCCCGTTCCGTTAGGACTGATGTACTGGGTTCCCTATTCAAAATTCTCCTGCTTTGGACAAAACTGGACATGGCCACAGTTATGTTGGTGCACAATCAACACCACTAGCACTGGCAGGTGGTAGAAATGATGGATGGTAGTGATGTGTAGGCTTTTAATGACCTGGCAACCTGCACCGCCCGACCCCGTAGAAATATACGTTAATCACAGGCCTCAGCACAATCCGATCTGCCAGCTATTTATAACTTAACCATAATGCCGCTTAGTTGTGCACTGGTTACTGGTTGACTTAAACATCACTGCCATACAGGGGTGGTAACTGGCGCTGGTTCTTTGCACTTTAAGCAAATTCAGTTGCATAAGACAGTGTCGTTAACTCTATGTCCATTCTCTAAGATGCACATTGTCACATTTGTGGATAATGTCTCAGTTCTTTGTTCCACTCCTGATCAATAAAGCATCCTTATTGCTGAGAGAGGGCCAACAATAGGACTCTTAGCTTGGCTGGCAGTGCAAATGTACAATATAAGCCCAATACAGATGGTTGCAACACTCACGAGCTCCACTACAGACTATGTAGCAGAGATACCGGGTTTAAGGGGGTGGCATCATTCCAAAGAACCTTCATAGTCCCTTTATTTTGCTGCCACAATAAGCTTATTATTCCAAATTCAGCAGCTGCTTAATGAACATGTCATTATATGGAGCAGTTTTGGGCCGGCGTGTTCTATGGGGCAGCAGAACCTGCGTCCCTCCCGGCCGAGAGTGAGCTGTCATTGTCAGATACACACCTTGCACGAATCGTCCTGGTCAGAGCTCGTCCTGCGTGTCTGACACGAGGCGAGGGCTGTATGCTGATGCATGTGGTGCGTAGCCGTCTCTCCCTAATTACCAAAGACACAACGCTGTCAGCAGTGTCACGCCAGGCTAGTGTCTCCTCGGAGGCTGACAGCCACTGTGTCAGCCCGTTCCGAGATGGCCGCGGCAGCGTTCCTAAGATAAAGAGAATTAAAATCCTGTCAAGGCCTCATAAACGGTCACTTGGGCAGCGCGGGAAAGGAGGGGTGGGTGGGCTGTAATTACCATGTGTTGTTGTTTGCCTTTGTGTTTCATAACAAAGCAAACTTAATTAGACATCTTAGGATAAAGTCTCACGAAGAGCACCACATGTGTCAACACAACGTTTTTTTTTTTTTATGTGTTTTTTTTTTTGTGCAGCAGGTATTCATTTAAATTTGATTATGCGCCTCCAATTTGCATCCGCGCTTTCATAACCTGGGGGAAAATAAGCGAGTACGTGTCGGAGTGTCGGAGAGAGAGAGAGAGAGATTTCGCAGCTCCGTACGGTGCAGTAACTCGGAGGTTACCTTACACTTCACATCGACACGGGAATGACTTTGCGATTGCTGGCCTGTGCTAATGACCGGCTCGTTAATTGATCCTCCCCCCTCGCATGTGTCAATCAATAATGCACCATTACCAAAGGAGGCCTCACCAGGCTAATATCTGGATATCTGCCCACCTGGCGCTAGAGGAAATGTTTCTCTCCCGGTTCCTCCTTCTCCGTTCCGTATTCTCTTTGAGAATTCTGAAGCGACTGTCCTTTCTTTTAACCGTATCCTTACCCGTCATTGATGTCTGTTCATTACTCACACAAATACACTCGAACATCCATTAGGGGTACTTGACATCTCGATGCTGGCCCCTCTGTTGCTCTTGACATTCTGAAGATCATTCGTGCCAGGCCGTGTGCTGAGGTGCGCCTTATAGCTGGTGCCGATTGATTTTCCTTCGCAACGAAAGGGGTTACTGGACGCTAATTCCTTTCTGAGATGTCCTCGTTCACTGCAGTTTTCAGAACAGACGCGTCAGAGAGAGAGTGCAAAATGTAACACCTCGTCCCCTCACCTGAGGGAGTGACATTCCGAGGCCTAATGGCAGCGGCCTCTTGCTAAGCACCTGACAGAAGGAAGACCAGGCAAATCATAACATGTCCAGCGGACAGGGACCTGCATGTCAACACTCGTAGGTCACGCTGGACAGGTGTTCTGATTAATGTCAGCCTTTCTTAACTTGTTGCTAGTCTTGCAATACTGATCTTGTTTGCAGCCCATCTAGCTGACAGGCCGGAGCCTCAGACTGGATTCGGGCTACTAAGAATAACGTATTTAAATGTGCAACTCGGGCTTGACGGCTCAAGGCGGTTCAGAAGGATCCTCTGAAGAACCTGGAGAGAAAGTGTGAACATGGTGCCATGGGTTTCACGGGAGGTTTGTGTCAATTTTTGGAAGTCGCTTATGGCATGTAATTACGTCAGGACCAGTCGAGGAGCAAGAGGGGGGAAATTCCAACAATGCATTTACAAAATGCATTATTTTGGTTGGTGTTAATATGGCAGCAGTGTTAGAAATGACAAAATCAGAGGCCTAAACATATGGCTGCAAAATGGTAAAACATGAATTACTGGGAAAAGGGATGAATTTAACTGGGTGTTGGTTTTCACGCACTCACTTTTTTCTTTGAGCCGATCAATGGCTTCAGTTCAGCATTGTGCATAAACACATTCAATGAATGGCGTTCATTGAACACATTCCTATTTTTTATGAATGCTGAACTGAACGAGCCGGGATACAAATTATGAATGGAACCATGAGTGAGGCGCCCTCTCCTGAGACTGAATGCAGTTCACTCTTTTTTAGAGAGCCGGCTCTTCTGGCATGCCCAAGTTTTCGGCTCCCAAGTTGCTTTTAGATTGTTATCATCTGTAGCCTCATAGTTTAGCCTAACTTGGCAAATAGGAATGATTTGTGTGTTGATAAAAGAGTGGGGAGTGGCTCAAACTGGATGGGAGTCGGCTCTTCTGATTCACTGCAAAGTTTTGGCTCTTAGTAGCAGGCTAGCACAAGAGCCTGACTGGAGCTTCAAGTTCGGTTGCCTTTGAGTTTGATAAGGTTAAAAAAAAAGACTATAAGTTTATTTTTGAAGTAATGTTATTTTCTGAGCACTTTTAAAGGTTAGTCTTTGTGTTAATGTGATCTGAATAAAAATTTCATATACAGTAAACCTGTACTTCATTTTTTCCACATTCACCATAACATGATGCATTGCTTAAGTGGTAAAATTGTGTTTTAATGTAACTTTTGTTTGTGATTGTTCAGTCATATGACAAAGAGTAGGAGAAGATTAATGGTTGTTCAGATAGAAGGATGTTGTATTGAAAATGTAAAAAATTTAAAAATTAACTACGAACGTGAACTAGTTCATTTTTATTTTAATTTACTTTACTTTGGACACGTTCTTTTTCAATGTGGACTGACACAACACTGCTTCAGCTAATAACCCCAGTGGCCATGAAGAAAGGAGCAGGAATGAGAGAGTTTTAGATCTGTGGAAAGAAAGGAAACCAAAGAATAGGCAGCATGAGGGAGGGCAGTAATACAAGGAGATGAAACTTACAGTTTTATATCTGTTATTACAAATGAGCTCCACAAAAATATTCAATTTTTTAAAATGAGTTTTGTTTGTGGTTTGAGTGCATGTTGCCTTGTGGTTTATGTTCCCCAACCAGACAGCCACACTGCCCTGCATGGTAAAGTTAGAAATGTTCACAATTCCTTTCATCCATACTAGATTTATGAACAGTTTCCGGGACGAACAGAAAATCACATTATTTTGTACTTTCATGAGATTAAGCTTCATCTTCTGCTGGGTTTGCTTTGGTAAGGCCTTCAGTGCCAGCACTGCAAATTACAAGAAGAAAATGTAAGTAAAACAATAGTGCTGGATTAACTGCTTACAGCTGTAATTTTTTATGGTTAATGTGAATTCTTACTTGTGCTGTTGCTCACAAATTAGATATCTTTCATGTCATGTTTTTTTTTAATTTTATTTATATAATCCATGCCGCTAGACAATAAAGGCGCGATTGCAATAAAGCCCAGACATCAGTTGGGGAAACATTTCTGACATCTGAGTTTAATTCTTAAAGTAGAATTTCATGTCAGGTACAGGACAGCTGATTTCCGGGATCGTTAAAAAAAAAAAAAAGGTCCTTACTTTTCATTCCATAGGGAATATTGTAACAATGATGTGACGATATGAAGAACAAAAAATAAAAATAAAAAAGACGACTTCAAATAGTTCTACAAGCAGACTAAACAAGGCACCTGTAAAAAAAAAAAAAACCCTATTAACTTTGAAGTAAATCACAATTACAAAGGCAGAGTCTCCGAGTCGTATTAGGTAGAATCCCAATGAACAGAAAGTCTATCAAAGAGAGAAGTTTCTTTGATATGCGAAGTTTCAAAGCAACATGAAGCTACTACAGAAAAGAGGCCCGAACTCGTCAGATTTTTTATGATCTTTGGACCCAAAAACTGTTCACTTATTTATTGTGTCAAGGGGAGCAATTATATACAGTATATATAAAAAAAAGTCATGGCAAATTTTACCATAAACACTCATGGTTGGTCAACAAGAGTGGACGGACTAGAAGAACTGTCAGACTGCCTGGTATCTCAATCATCACCTTATTGATCTCTGAACATGATGGACTTCATGGCGTTTATGGAAGTGCTCAAATCCCAAACATACATGGGCATTGCCTGGTCAAACCTGGAGCTTTGTACGAAAAACTTCAAAAAGTAACTACTAAGAGAAAAATGTCCAAAAAACAGTGAGATTTGGACGGTAATCACTACTGTTCTTCTTCTTCTTCTTCTTATGATTATTATTATGATTAATATTATTTTAAAAAATTTGTTGTTGTTGTTTATACTTTTACTATTATTCTGTTCGAATTTTGCACGGCTTTTTCTTTTACAGTTTTTGAAATATGGGCAAAGATCAGTTTATATAAAGGACAGTGTGTTTGCTTGTAGCTTTTTGATTGGTTGATAAAAAGGGAAAAATTGGTTGGAAAGAGAGAAAAAAGAAACAATGAGAAACACAAACACAGAGAATCAAATGCAGGCCAGAACATACAGCAGACCCATCGACAGACTTCTGAGTGTCTACAAACGCTTCGCATGCCGTCATACTTCACATTTTCTGGACATACGTTTTTGCTGTCATCCTTATATAGGACAGTTTTTACACTAAGCTCACAGAAACATTCATGACACATTTTTTCGACAGTTCTTGACTGAACACAGACATTCAGAGCTTTGCCATATTTTATTTAATAGCATGTTTCGACAGACCACTTCATTAGGCACCCCTGGACCTACACTTACTGGTAATTTTTATCAGATCCACTTACCGCATCTGTGCATTTTTAAATGTGTGATTACAGGGTGTAGTCCGTCTGTTCCTCTGTCATTGTTTGCCCCTTCTGCCCCATTCATCAGGGGTCAGACCCCCACTGGACCGTTAGTATTGTTTGGGCGGAGGGTCAGTCCCAGCACAGCAGTGACTCTGACAAGCTGGAGTTTGGAGGTTTTCCCCATATTCATAAGTTATAATATTCCTTTGTGTCCATCACGTGTCAGTGACAATCGATTCAACTTTTATGGAAGCCTTTGGAGAGCATGGTCCAAAAAATGACTCCTTAGGATGTTTGAAAAATGTTCAGGTTTGAATGAAGCTTTTATGAAAGTAATGAGGAGTATTGGGACACCTGATCATCACACCAACAAGGGCTTTTCTGACACTGCATTCGAATCCATAGATTTTATTATGGAGCTGGTTCATGCCCTTCCCATTATTCTTGGAAGGCTTTCCACATGATTTTGGACTTTCTGTCGGAATTTGTGTCAATTCATTCTGTAGCATTTATGAAATCAGACAATGATGTTGGACGAGAAGGTCTGGATCACAATCTCCACTCCAGTTCAAACCAAAGCTCAGGACTGTGTGGACCAGTCAAGTTCGTCCACATTGATATTAATGTTCCACCAACTCCTTTTGCTCTTTAAGAATGTTGATATCTGCACTAAATCATGTATGCAGTCGTGTATTGTAGTGTATTGTCACTGACTCCCTGTGTTTTATTTTTAAGTGAAGTATTTGCAAAATTGTATACATTTATAAATATATTGGTTTAGGTGTGGGGGGGGGGGGGGGGGGGGGGGGGGGGGGGGGGGGGGGAGGGGGGGGGGGGGGGGGGGGGGGGTGGGGGGGGGGGAGGGGGGGGGGGGGGGGGGTG
>JBBMFX010000035.1:14685547-14701256 GCA_037832545.1 Rhabdalestes septentrionalis | reverse complement strand
CGGAGTTAAAGTACAGGAACAGAACCGGCATTCTGCACAGAGACCTCAGAACCTGCAGGTCGGAGTTAAAGTACAGGAACAGAACCGGCATTCTGTATGCCATCTAAAATGCCACCGCTAGCTAACATGCTAATGCTAGTACTGCAGGGAATGTGGTCCAGAGGAGCTGAGTGGTGCCGTGGCTTACACTGTTCCACTTTCTGTTTACACTTAAATTTACCAGAACATTCAGGGTATCAGCCTCTGTTTACTTTAGTTTAATAGTCATGTTGACTGGTAAAGTAACAGAAAACTTTAATAAAAGTCGCTCAGTGTTGGACACCTGTGTTCCGCAGCAGCTTGTGTGTGACGTCATCAGGACTAGTCGACTCGACTATCTTGATAAGTTAGTCGATTTGAAATAATCTGAAGTCGTTAATGCCCTATTTATTATAAAATATGTGTGTGTGTGTGTGTGTCTTTGAAAAATCTTTAAAGAAATGTGGATCAAGCAAAAAACTTTAAACATCGTAACCTCAGCAAACTGCTCACAGTGGCGAAACACCGCATCCTTTGAATTGGCGAGTGTACAGCCTAATTCCAGAATCCTGTTCATAGGTGGCTGTTCAAAATCTCCTCTGTAAATCCCGCAGTCCTTTGAGAGATATGCTGCAGTGTGCACTTTTTTTCATAGACAAAAATTTCAAACGTGTCAGAGAATGATCGGCACGCCTCTGCAAGTAAACCGGTGCTACCTCCAGAGCCGCCCTCCCTACTCGCGCTCTAACTCGGCACGTTTGGCAGCGATCTAAAGCTTTCACTTCTGTTTAAAAACTCCCTCTGAGAGAGAAGAAGATGGTGTAAAACCCGTGCAAAGTTAAGCTTTCTGAATACATCAGTCACGGGAAAGGAAAAAAACCCACTGTATCTTATTTAGAAGTCTAAATAAAGTGCTCTTCCTTTGCCCCCCCGCCCCCCAATAAAATAAGTGTATCGTGCTGAATATATACACATTGAACAGTTGAGCCTTTAGGATGAAGGACAGCTCGATTTCCCTAAATGTCACCCACATGCCAGGCGTGTTGCCCGCTCGCCCTGAGCAGACGCCACTGGTGCTGGCGCGCTTTATTTCCGCACACAAGATTTATGACCTAACTTCAACGTGAGGGGGAGAGGCCAGGGGAGCGCTGTACAGTGGAGGGGCGGCTTTGTGTGTAGAAGAGGCTTCAAGGCAAAAAGACATAAGAGAATATTCAAACGGAATGCTTAACCACAACACAGAGCGCTGAAGGCGATGGTGCCATTCCAGTGACTGAGCGGCGTAGTCCTGTGTGCGGAGCTGTATGGTGTATGTTAGAACAGCATAGACGATTCTGTAAATGCCGTTTTGCAATGCAATGCGAGTGAGGTGTGTTGCAGCCAGCACAGCAGGTTGGAGACTGCAAGCAGGGTCTCTGTATCATCTTACTCCGGGACACAGCATGGCTAGTGTAGCATCAGGATAAGCACCTGTGTCCTGGCAGACTGGGGCACAGACAGTGTGTCTAAAGGGTGATGGGGGCTGGAGGAGCGCTGGGGGGTGTGGGGTGGGGTGAGAGGATTTATGAAGAGGAAAACCAGAGCTAGTTGTGGGGATGGAGGAGGCAAAAAAAAGGAGATGGTCCCCTCTGGGTGTGACGGTTGGAACAGGCCTCTGGGCCTCAGTGACAGACTCGCCTGCATCTGCCCACCTGAGGTAAATAGGGCTGTGTGAACACGTGCTTGTTTTTGTATATTTTTAGGACAAAAAATTCCATTATTTTGCAGGGAAAACTGAAAACAAGCACATGTCCTTCTTTAAAACGGGCAGGACAAACACTTGACATTATTGTCATGGTCAGTTATGTGCGGTTACATATCATCTTTGTCTGGCGGAAACCTCGTAACTCCACTTTTGGTCTTTGTTTTTTTTTTTTTTTTTACTAAATAGATACTATTGGTCATTCTCACCATGAATTTGGAAATGATTAACCAATGAATGGTGATGAAAATTGTTAAAGCAATTCGGATGACACAGTATTCATTTATTTAGAATATACAGATTTTCCTGGAAAATAGGCAGATTTGAACACGTGAGGTTTCGGCATGACAATGACAATATACTACAGAAGTGCATGAGGATAACCAAGGATGAAAATTTAAAAAAAGTGTGCGAATCGATACAATTTGATTAAACTATTGTGTCTATCAGAGGAGTGCAGTTATAAAATACACCAGACTTAAAAACAAAGCAAGGTTCTACCTGAAGGAGCCCTGGGTCAGGCCCTCTATAGATCCACACACACACACACATACACACACGCACACAAACACATACTCACAAATACTCACACGCACTCGGTTCGCAGGTGAACTCTGTGAGGATTTAGGGCAGGAAAATGCCAGGGCCACTACACTTTTATCCCTGCGGGGGGTCTGAGTGAATTCCGATACGCGCTGGGAGGCCCGTCGATGAGCGGCGAGCTGTGGCCCGGGAAAGGTAGAGCTGCCACGACTCAGTCAAGGACAAACGCCGTTCGATCCGGCCTCACTCCTTTCATCCTGCCCTCCTGCCCCAGCGGCGGGGCTCTAATGCCTGGTTAAACTGTTCAAAGCCCAGTCCTCAGGGTAGCCCGCCTCGAGTGGGCGGGAGGAGGGAGCCAGGCAGTGGGAGAACACGCCAAAACACAGACACGCCAAATCAATGGCCATTCACATGCAGGACCCTCCTTGAAGCTGGAGATGGAAGACTTTGACAAAAGGAAAGGCTGGTGGGGGAGGTCAGGGGAGGTGGAGGATGGGGGTGGGGGGTTTGAGAGCGGCGCTATTCTCTGGCGCAGTGGGAGCCGAACGCAGGCTCAGGAGCCCGAGCTTCACCTGCGGGGGGAAAGAGCGCCGTGGCCTTTGGAAGACGGCGCGCTAACCTTCAACACACACACATTAAAGAGGAGGAGGAGGCGGAGGGTTGAGGGCGCTTTCATGGATGGCTGACTGGGTTGAGGTCTAGCATTGAAGTGTGTGTGCCAGTGAGTGTGTGTGTGTGTGTATGCCTAATGTGAATATATGCCAATGCAGCTAATAGAGTGGGACCGTTTCTGGGGTCCTGCATAAGTATGCACATATCACAGCTGTAGAATCAAACCGGTACATTTATAGGAATAATTAAAAACATTTATGACATTTCCGTTGATCACTTTTGTCACGAAATGAATGTATTTACCATGTAATAACAATAGCGGATGATATCTTCGATCGTAAATATTAAATAACACAGTTTTAGGAGTGACGGCAAAAAATACGTTTCCACAGTCACAAATTCTGTGGACACATTTCCAGGCAAAGTTCAAATTTGTAGCATCGGCACAGGATTGGAATCCCAGTGATAGTCTCTGAATACACGGACCACAGGTAGGTGAATGAACTGATATTGTCAGGAGATCTGCTGAATTACTTTAATTGGCTTCAACACAGAATCAGCGGAAAAGGTCAAAGTTAGCCTGACATTAGTTAATATATTTTTCTTCCGTTTGATCTTCCATTATTTCATTATTTGCTACATGATATTCCAACACACCAGTCACCTCAAAGCATCATGAGAGAGAGAAGAAGGCCTAGAATCTCTAAGTAGAATGTTTTCAGTGATGGAACTGGCCGAGGGCTGCAAAAACGAAGCAATCGGACGAACACCGCTGCACTCCCACTTCCGTTCCAACAAGCAAATCGACCCAAGACGAGTTTTACCGTCTTTTATTCGACGGAGATTTCATTTTCAGGCTCTTTTTTTCACAAACCGCATCAACTACCTTCGAGTTCAGGGGAAGTTCAAGCTGCTGGAATGTTTACAATGGGGGAAGAAAGCTCCTGCTTGCGTCTGCTGTGTCTGAACACATTGAAGTGAGATGCGAGGTAGCGGGGTGTAATTGTTACGCTGTCTGTTGGAGGGGGGGGTGGAGGAGCAGGACTTCAGGAAGGGCAGGTGGAGCCGGTAAAACACACAACAAACCAACTCTTAGTGGCCTCTATCTGTTCACATGAAGGAGGAGGAGAGAAGAAAACAGCGAGACAGAAACACTGCAGGAAACAACAACAGTGAGAAGAATGATCTGGCCAGACACTCACACACAAACACACACACACACACACACACACACACACACAAATGTGCTCAGTGCCATGTCTTTTATTTGAGAGATAAATTTTCAAGAGGCAGCAGAGACTGGGGAGAAGCACAGGTGCTTTTCACCTGCGTAACAGTGTGTGTGTGTGTGTGTGTGTGTGTGTGTGTCTGTGTGTGTTTGTGTGTGTTTGTGTGCTCGGATGGCTCCAGTTTCATACAGACAAGGCCAAGAGAAAAACAGAAACAGTGGCAAATTGAAAAGTAATCCTCCATTTCATTTAAGCCTTTGTAATTAGGACATAGGGGATCAGGAACTCATTCGGTGTTGTGTCACAGTTTTCTTTTCGGGGCGTCTGTGTGTGTCCTGTTGATCGCCTGTGTCTGAATGTGTGCCATCAACAGCCACTTTCTTGGAAAGGTCCTAGCGACTCAAAGAGGTTTCTCCATTAGGGAGGAAACGAAGCGTACGGACACACCTCGAGATCCTATGAGGCCTTTTCAAACTCCTTCTACTTGTTATTATAATGAAGAGCTAATTATGATCATCGTAACCCCCATTCACACCAAGATTACCAAACCGCACTAGCGGAGACTGTACTTCTCCTCTAACTCCCAGAGTGATCTGAGTGATCCTGCTTCCAAATCAGTTTCCACCAGAGGAATATCACTCTGCATCTCTCCTCTTCCTCTGTTTGCCCACAACTGGGTTTAATACTTTTCGGAATGTCATCGCTTTGTCACCATGATCGCTCCCCGGAGTCCGGCGTAGAGGAAGAGGATTATACGCCTGTCAATTATCCTGCAGTCGCCGGGACTCGGCGAGATCTTCGCCAAGAACCAGGCTGGCTAAACCTGCGCTGGGTTTGATCTCTCATTAACGGAGCAGCCGGGAGCTGTTTGGTTCGTTTTGCCAAGTTCCAATCACAACTTTCTGCAGCCAATTCTGACTCTTTCGACAATTTACAGGGAGAGCGCACCTTAAATATTTGTACTGTGATTAAATTTGCACAATAAATGACCCTAACCCTGGCATAGACCCTGAGGACCCACAGTCCAAGTAAGGATTAAGCGGTTACAGAAAATGACTTTTTATTATAAATGCTGATATATAAAGTTGCTCATTTTCAGCAGAGAGCACAAATCACTAAGCTTGCAGAACAAATACCAGCCAGTTGTTGATTTGCTCTTTAAAGCAGTAGTTTGCCTAAAAACAAATGTACACACTTTTCCAGATGTAGTCAACCAAAATGTTGCCTCTTCAGTTTAGAACTGCAGCTGCAGGGCTGTGTTACTAACAAACACAAGAATAATCTAAAATGAGTTCTTGTGTTTGTTTGTAGCATGAACAAACACACATTTTCATGGAAAATGCAATTTCCATGAAAATCACAAAACGAGAGAAATCACCCCCCAGTCATTAGCCACATCCTGCTGTGTCACTTTAATCAAGAGATGAATGTGGTTTGAGTGGGTTGAGAGAAGTTGTGATGTATTTTTATAGAACGGATTTAGGCGATTTAGTAGAGTTCCCGTTCTGGTTTGTCCAGCTCCTGCCCACTTCCGAGGCTGGTGGAGTGCAGGGTGGGCCAAAAATACGGAACACTATAATATCTTGACTTATAAATATTAAATAAAGTACCAGATGTACTTGTTGTATAACTTACATACCAGAATTAATGAAACATAGGCTATTTCATTTTGGCAGTTGGGCTACGAAATAAAAATTTCACATCAGGGTGGATGTGGCTAACCAGTCTTCCACGTTTCTAACTAGGCTACAGACCAGAATTAAAAAAGATCTAAACAGTCTCAATAGAAAAAAAATTCATATTCAAATTGAGAGAAATACAGGGAAACAAAGAAATTTGTGGTGTGGTTCTGTGTTTAAACCCAACTGTACCATGGTCAAATATAGCCCAGTGGTGCTGCTAGTAGTACTGGGATTCAAACCCACAGCCTTAAGCTTTCAGGGGCAAATTCCTAACATCTAGGCTACAAGCTGCCCTAACAACTGGAACAACAGCTGGAAAACTAATTCTGTAAAGTAGAGGTCGACCGATATTGAATTTCACCGATACCGATAGCTATGTTGGTCCGCACTTGCCGATAACCGATTAATTAATTGATAGTTTTTAAAATGGATACTTAAAATAAAAACACAACACTCCATGTAAAATAGTACTGAACTTTATTACAAAAAACAAACAAAAAAACAGAACTGAATCATGAAAATGTGCTATATGAAATCAATATGAATATATTAATAAATATTGAGGTAAATTAAAGACATGCTTTCAAACTGAAACAAAAAGTAACACGGAAAAACTGTCAGCGTGGATTTTTGCCGATAACCGATAGTTCCAGGAATCAACTATTGGTGCCGATCGGTGCGCAAAAACGATATATCGGCCGTCCTCTACTTTAAAGCTAACGATAAATTAAGGCACTGATGTATGGAGGAAAGCACTGACGGACCTAATTTCGGATAAATAATTCAAATACATGCAACATCCACCCCTAGTTTGTGAAACGCTGATGTTTTCTCATTACGACAGGACAAGGAACTCAGAGAGGGAGCAAAGGACTCCAGGTCTGAGGAGATAAGGTGTGAGTTCCTAATGATTCAATAATAACATGTGAGAGAAATACAGACGGACGGAGAAACCGACAGAGAGACAGAGACGGTATTAGAGGTGTTGGAGACTACGAGTCTGTGCTCTGTAATCTGAGGGAGAAAGGGAGCGATAGATAAAAACGTTCATTCTACAGGAAGTATGATTTTCAGTCAAGCATTTGATGAATGTAATCACGGCGGTAATTGATCTATTGAAGCCGGCCCTTTTCCGTTTGATGATTGTGGGTCATTGAGAGCAAGCTGCTCGGCCTCCTGAGTGGATATCGGTTGGGGAGAAGGAGAACTGTGCCAACAGTACTGAACACTAATCTACTTTCTCTTATGCACAGCCTGACACACAGCATCCCTTTCTATCCCTGCCGCTCTCACAACCATCACTCATCTCTGTCTCTTACCGCTCATGTGCAGAGAGAGAGAGAGGCGGATGTGACAAATAACATAGGCTGAAGTCAAATAAATATAGCTGGAACCGGAGTACAGATTGTCACCGGGGATCAGTGGCTAACAGACGTGTTGCCCTGGCCACAGGACACTTAACCTTAATGGCACAAGACGAGAATCTGGTAAGGATGGGCAAATCAGCAGCAAAGATCACAGATTCACTCACACACACACACGCACATACACACACAGCAACTTGAGATGAGAGATAAAACAAAAATGCCAACAAAATTTCTAGGCTACAGACGTGAATTAAAAATATCTATACAGTCTCAATAGAAACATTTCACAGTCAAAATGAGAGAAATACAGGGAAACACAGAAATATGTGGTTCCAGATGTACTTGTTGCATATCTGGCATGCCAGAATTATTGAAACACAGGCTTATCATTTGGGCAGGTGGGCTACGTAATAAACATTTTTTAATAAACATCTTTTACATCAGGATGGATGTGGCTAACCATTCTTCCACGTTTCTAACTAGGCTACAGACCTGAATTAAAAAATAGCCAAACAGTCTCAATAGAAACATTTCACAGTCAAAATGAGAGAAAAAAGAGGGAAACATAGAAATTTGTGGTGTGGTTCTGTGTTTATTCCGACTGTACCTTGGTTTCAACGTAGCTCAGTGGTGCTGCTAGTTGTACTGGGATTCAAACCCACAGCCTTCAGATTTCAGGGGCAAATTCCTAACATCTAGGCAACTAGCTGCCAAAACAACTGGAACAACAGCTGGAATACAAATGTGCGAACACACACAAACACACACAGCAGCTTGAGATGAGAGATGAAACAAAAAGGCGAGACCGTCAGGACACAGAGACCCAACAGCTTAGTTTTCTCTTTAGCTTTCACAGACAGGAAGCAGGTAATGACACAAATTCAGAGTGTTTGCACTTATCCATTCTCTTAAGCCACACAAAGCAAACAAGTTTGCCCAACAAATAAAACTAATCAAGTATCGAGTGCTACATGAGCCTAACAGCTAAACCAATCTAGCGCTCCCAGATGTATATGGCTTGAGACGAGGGTCTCGCTCTGAAGTATTGGTTTCTCGAGGCTCGGTCCTAACGTGGTTAAAAAGCTAACTGACACACTCCTGCCACGATCCAGTCCACTCTCATCTTCCATCTCCTCCGCTCACATCCTGCCCCGGCCGGCTAGCAAAGCTAGCAGCTTTCTGTTCCGGCTCATCGAGTTAGCATCGACGTTTCCTTCCCCGCCGTGCGTGGTGCTGCTCGCCGTCTAGACCCCCACAGCAATACGGCCTCCACATAAATATATATTTGCCCTTCGTTTCATAAATATGATCGAATTAGGACGAGATGTTTGACTGCAATGCAATAAGAGACTATTAGACTCTGGCGCTGTCGAGGGATAATTGTTCAGGCTTCTTTCTTCGCTATTAAATTTCAGCCGCTTTATTTTATTTTCCATAGCACAAAGATGGCCTTGGACGCAGACCGCTATCTGCTAAAAGAGGCTCAAAAAGAAAAAAAAAATGTCACCGCTACGAAAAAAACTAAACAAAAACATCTCATGAAGAAACAAGGATAAAAATCATATTAAGGTCATGGAAACCAAATTACCATGCTGGAGGAATCTCTGCGAAAGGGGTGATCACATAAGAGTCGAGAGGGGGGGTGGGGGCGGAAATCATCGCAGTGCTTTAAGATTAGGGTCAAAGATTACGAGGCTCACGCGGGATAAGAACAGGATTAGCAACGTTCAAACACAGATATGCAAATTGCTGGAAAAAAAAAAAACAGGAAAAAAACATCTGGCTTATAAACAATCATGTTGCTTGTGGTGTCAAACCCCTGGACAACATGTAAGTGTACCTGAAAAACCGCAAACAAGTGGTGTTGTGGTAACTGGGTTAAAAACGCAGGGCCATGTGGTGGTCTGTTTTTCCTGGAGAGCGCATGCTGTGGCCGGGCCCTGGAGCCGCACCCTTGGGATTAATGACACAAAGCCCTGAAGCGCCTCCCCAGCAGCTGATAACACGACCATATCCTCTCTAGACTCACCTCTTGAGTACCACGTCCCAAGCGATAAGATCTCGGTCTTCGGTCGCGGTCTGAGCACTCCAGTCCTGGCTCAGTTTGAGCTAATTAAACAGACGGGCCTGCCGCGCCAGACAGTCTCGACGTTTGGGCCCAGTGAGCTCGAGCAAAACAAGCAAAATGCAAATAACAATGACTTGGCCTTGGTCTTGTTTTTGCACGGTGGACAAAAAAAGGCCTCGGGTGAAATCTGGGTGAATCAACCTGACTCTGACTCTCCACCTCTAACCCCGCCTTTCCAGGTGCCTGCCCTGGAGCCCGGCGGCAGAATGCTAAACGCTACAGATGCTAAAGAATGCTAATGATGGTGGTTCACCACAGGGCAACTGGGTTTCAAGATACAAGATACTTTATGTGTCTCATGCACAGTCATACAAGTACAACACACAGTGAAATGATTTCTGCACTAAACGCATCAAGTGAAGCTGGGGGCTGCCGCTGAAGAAGCGTCTGGGAAGCAGTGTGAGGGGATAGTAACTTTCTCAAGGTAACGTCAGTGGTGACACTAGCAGTTGGGATTTGAACCCCAATCCGCAGGGCTAACGACTGCACCACTGGGCAGCCAGCGGGGCTCGGAGGCAGGCGGGCAGCCTCTACACGCCGAGTTGGGTAAAAATGACCCCACGAAATCAGACCCCTTAATTTCACCCCTAAAAATGGCCATCATTTCCCAGGAAATTCAGGAAAATTTGGGGAAAAGTGCACAGAATAAGGCTGACTTAGGGGTAAAACTCCTGATCTTTTCCCTTACATTAAAAAAATCGCTCCTTAAATAACTGAACCTCCTGAAAAACATGCAGTATGTCACACTCATACCTTACGTCAACATTTAAGGTGCAATGAAGTGATCAGTTTACAAATGAATGGCCACTTAATTTGGCATATTTTCAGGGGTAAATTAAGGTAGGGTTAGGCACATTTCTCTGATTGATTGATGCCTTTATTTGTCACATACACGTTTTGGCGAATGGAAGTGAACATGTGCTTGTTTATTGACGTGGACACAATCTGCATTGCCTCCTTTGCGATAAGTAGACGTCGTCCGAAATGAACAGGAGTACTGTACCGAAGGTCCACTCGCAGGAAATAACCTGAGCGTCGAGCAGAAGCGACAACACTTCCGCTTGCTTGGAAATCACTCACTGTGTTGCCTAGCTACTGTGACGGTATAGTTTCTCCTCTTTCCGTGTGTGTGTGTGTGACCAGCCTGATCTAAAGAGGCATTATCACAAGCTCCTGACTAGATTATGGCGGGGGGTCACCTCCTTATGCGGCGCGCTCTCGGCTGCTGAGAGAAATGTAGACGATCGGGCGGGGGCTGTGATCTCCAGATTTGCGCGTTTTTAATCAAGGCGGATTTAAAGCACCTTCTGCACAGATGGCCCGCCAGATTCTCGCAGACTGCGGTTTCAAACCGGCTACAGCCAAACTAGACCTAGCACCGACCCCAGTCCCCACTGTTTCTTCCAATAACAATAACAACAACAACAACAACAACAACACACCTACTCGCTGTTCAAAAAAATCCAAAACCCTTATACAGGCTCAGTAATGCTATTACACACACATAGATAGACATACACACACAGACACACATAAAGACCGACGCAAAGCACTCGTGCAACACGGAGTAATTGAGCACCAGGGGGTGCAGATTTCAGAGATGGAGAATCTCCATAATTGATCCTCTGTGCAGGACTCTGATGCTAAACTGCTCTCTCTCTCTCTCTCTGATCAGTGTTAATTGCTGGAGGTATTTACAGCTGAAGATGGAGCTCAGGCGGGACGGCTCTCACCCACCCAGCCTGATCCCCCACCCAGCCTGATCCCCCACCCAGCCTGATCCCCCACCCTCCCTGATCCCCGCATCCCGCGCAGCTCGGGGCGGAAAGACTGACGGAAAAAAAGCGGTTCAGGAGGGAAAGTGAGTGCTTTTTCCACATCCGTCGACGGACGATGACGTGATGGTACCAATGATAGCCAGTCCTACACTCCTCTTTCTCCATCCTACATGCATACATCTTACCATCCTCTTTTCTTTTTTTCCCCCACTTCCCTACCGGGCAGGCCTGACATTTGTTCTCGGTCCCTCCAACACGATTGTGGATGGATAAGGCCGGGCTATGTACTCAGACAATAGCTTCCCAATTAAAGTAGCTTTTCCTCAGCTATTCCTCAAGGTACTGCCATGTGACAGTTTAATTAAATAGAGCTCTTATCTTAATTCGGCAGTGGGAGAAAAAAAAACGCGGCGAGCAGGGGTTATCGGGGAAAAACACTCTGGAACGCACGGGCGCCAGCTTCCGCGCACACACAAACACACACACACACACACACATACATATGGACTCTATACTACTTTCCAGTATCGGAATGGACTTTGTAGAAGGCTGCTCTTATTTATTCGAGATAAGCTTTTAATTGTAAATTCCCAAACCCGTGGAAAAAATAAGGCCCTGCCGCTTCAAAACTAATAACAGAACACTCAACTAAGTGACAAATAATATCAGATAATGATTCATTCCATTAAAAGAAGCTGCACTTTTCGTAAAATGTTGCTCTTTATGCCGAGGCTCCGATTCAAGGACGCAAACGGCGCTGGAGGGGCCAAGAATAAATTTAAATGAATGAAAGAAATTCACAAATCCGACCACAACTCTTTTCAAGCCGCCCGAGTAGGTGCCAAGCGGAGCTGCCACCCCCTCCTTGGCAGGCGCTGGGTCTTGAAATATTGAAATTTAGTGTTTAATTCGGTCTCGATATCCTTTAAAAGATCCTGTCCAACAGACCCAGAGGGAGGTTCCCAGGGCTGAGAGATCATCTAAAACTCATCTCTAAACTCTCCAAACCCCACAGATCTCCTCGGCGTGTGTGTGAGTGTGTGCGTGAGTCAGTCCCCCTGCCTGGCGCGCCACACTGCGCTGTTCTGTCGACAGCTTTCCTTTTGATTATTATTTGAACTGTAGGTGGCTTATAGCCCACAGGAAGTACGCTCCTTAAAGCCTGCCTCCTATGGAGAGGGAGCATGCTGCCCCATCTTTCCCTCTTCTCATTTATCTCTCCCTTTTCTCTCGCTCTTATCCTTCCTTCCCTCCCTTCTCTATCGCTCCATGTCGTTCTGTCCCCTCTTGTGTCTGTCCTGCTAGCCTTTCATCTTTCTGTATTTTTTCCCCCTCTTTGTCCCTCCCAGCGTTTCTCCCGGCACTTCCAACCGCCCCCCCCGCCCCCCTTTCTCGATACGACTGTCTCAGAATTTAAACCAGCTCCAGAAATATTTTACCAAGTATTTTAGACACAAAATAGACCGGAGAGCGCATATGATTAACAGCTGAAGCATACAAAACAGACAAATTCCTAAGAAATGTTATACACTATGTGGACAAAAGTACTGGGACAAGCTTGTGTTTCAGGGATTGTGCTCGACTCGGAATTTCCAGTGAAGGTCAAAATTAATGCTTCAGCGCACCAAGACATTCCAGACAACGCCATGCTTTCAACTTTGTGGACACAGTTTGTGGAAGGAGCTTTTCTATTCCAGCATGATCGTGCCCCTGTGCACAAAGAGAGCTCCATTAAGACACGGCTGGACGAGTTCGGTGTGGAAGAACCTGACTGGAACAGAGAGGCCTTCTCGTCCAACACCAGCTCCTGAGCTCATAACTGCCTTACAGAAAGTGGGGCCCAACTCTATGTATTCAAATGCAATGTCATTGAAGTCTCTGTTGGTCTACTGGTCAGGCGTCCCAATTCTTTTGTCCATATAGTGTATACTGTGTATACTATGAAGACCACATGACTTAAAAAAAAAAAAAAAAGGGTGAGAAAATAGGAATATGTGTAAACATTCGTACATGCAGGATTGGGTAAAGGTGTTATTTCCAGTTAATTATGGGCTTTTAGTTTTAACAGCATCACGTTGGTGCCAATTCCTCTCGCCCTCTATTCCTCTCTTTCTTTCTACATCAGTCGTGATTCGACGAGGCCTTTTTTCTCCTCAATTTCTTCCAATGAATCTATTATGCCGCTCTCTGCAGGCAACAGTTAGGCCACAAGCAATCCCATAAAAAAAAATACAGAGTTAGAAGAGGGAAATCAGTAGCTTTTTGGAGTACGCACCCGAGGGATGAATGTAAAACTTGACTTAAGTGAGGGGAAGTGCTTCGTGCGGGGAGGAATATTTGAACAGCTTAATGTGCTATGAAATCTGACACATACAAACAGCTTCGATCTGATTAGTTGCACCCCTGATAAACGCGTTTACATCGTCTCCTAATGCGCTTTAATTGTGAGGATTTACATCAGAGAAGGGAGCAGAGAGCATTCGCCTGTGCTTCCTTGGGAAAAAAACGCCTTTCTCTATTAAAAAAAATGCTGCTGAAAAAGAAGTGGAGGGAAAGGTGATGCAATTTAGAGAGCAAACATGAGTGCAACTGCATTGCTGCAGGAGCAAGTCATCAGTACAGCACAGGCAAGGAAAGGAGGTTCAAGAGTTCTGTGGTCTAAAGCAATGCTTCAGACGCTAAAACCTTTGTTCAGCTACATTGGATCATTAAAATGTTACAATTTCTCTTTCCTGCATTGACAGGTACGAGTGTGACTAATGTTTTTGTGCTAAAATATCATAAAATATGGCGGAAAACGTTCGTATTTCTTTTTAAAACAATATTAGCACAAACGTGGTGCTGACTGGAAGTTTAGAATCCACCTCAGAAGGATTATTTGTGTTTGCCGGCAGAAAGTTGGACCTCCAGTGGTCAAAAACTCTTGCTTTGTGTGAGTAAATCAAATCTTTCAAACTAATTTATCTCATTTCCACTGTACTGGTGCTGGTGCCAGGTGCCGGTTCCGGTGCTCGGCCGGTGCTGAACTGGGAACCAACCAAAACCAACCGAGAACCGGCCCGTATTTCCACTAGACAGGAGCTCAGCGGGAGTCGCATGATAATCCGTCACAGGCCACGCCCACTAAACAGAAACAAACACGCCTATTTCAGTTTCAACGTGCTGGTTATCCTCCAGACTTCAGGATTTATTTCAGTATCCCGTTTAAAGAGACATAGACAACGATTACAACGGTAACTCCGCCCACCGCTCGTGACATCATGGGTTCTCGCTGCTAGACCAGCAAAGTTCAGGTTCCAGTTCAGTGCTGGTTTTAAGGCATCAGCACTTATTACCACTATGATTACCACCCCTTAATTTTACTCCCTAAAATTACCTTAATGTAAGGAAGTGCACAGGTTAAGGGGCAAAACTACAGAATTTTTCCCCTCACTTTTTCAAATGTGCCTCTTAAATAACCCAACTTATTGAATAAATAATGTTTAGGATTAAGGGGTTTCCCACTCACACCTTAAATCCATTTTTAAGGTAAATTTAAGCAATCAGTTTACAAATTAATGGCCACTTAATTCAAATGAAGGTGTTTGGCATATTTTCCGGGGTAAATTAAGGTAGAGTTAAGCACATTTTAAGTACATTGTGTTTCATAGTGTACTTTCCTGTGGAAAAAAGCGGCACTGCTTCCAAAATTGGGAATCGGCACGGGAACCAGTGCAGTGGAAAAGGGGTACATGTGGTCTGATGTCAAAATCAAACAGGCCTGGGCAATAGGATTAATATATTCTATATAGATGGAACCGAGCCTAAATCGAATTTTACCCTGTGGAGTTCAATAAAGGGTGAAAACACAATGCCGCTACTATTAGTCTCGTATGGCAGTCCTTTCTAAAAATGTCACAGCTAAACCATCTCTCTCTCTCTCTCTCAAACCCACACACACACACACACACACACTGTAATGAAGACAGAGGACAGATGGGAAGGAGTGGCAGGGAGCCAAGAAGAGAGGACGCATCATCATAATCCTTCTGGGGCGTCATAGTCATGGTGATGCTGGACAACATGTTTCCCCCACTGTGTCTGGGGATGGGAGACAGACTCTCTCTCCACACACACACACTCCACACACACACACACACACATTCTGGATCAGAGCAGTATGCCAGAAGCGTAGAGGAAGGCGCTACAATCCTGAATGCTTGGCTCCTCTCTCCAACACACACATACATCTGCACAGACTTCACAGGACCACTGCCTGTCCACACAGCTACACACTCTAGAAAAAAGATTCAACATTCTAACCTGGTTGCCTTTTTTCAACGTCTAATAATACGTGACCTCAATGAACTCTTAAAGCCTACAGGTTTCTTCTTTTGAGGGATTTATATAAATATATGTACAGACCCAGCTGGCATTTTAACGTGGAGTCAGCGTTGAATCAACGTCAGGTGCGTCAGGTCTCAGTGTTGGATAACCGTTGGATTTTGTTTCGATTTTGCAAATCTCATTAACGTTCAAATAGCAACGTTGCTATTCATTCCAACGTTGATTTGACGTACAACTCAAATTTTATTTATATTTCTATGTTGAATCCATAGTTAGTTAACAACA
>JBBMFX010000035.1:14637723-14650223 GCA_037832545.1 Rhabdalestes septentrionalis | reverse complement strand
TCACAACAAACTCCATCAGAAAATAAGAAAAAAACAACCCACCACCCCCCCCCCCCCCCCCCCCCCCCCCCCCCCCCCCCCCCCCCCTCCCCCCCTCCTCCTCCTCCTCCTCCACCGTGCCCACCCCGGCATCCTCGTTCCCTCCCTCTGCATCTAGTCCCCAAGAACGTATCTATTAACATGCATGACCGCACTCACGCTCCCACTCTTGCACACAGGATTATACAGGGAACACACTAACACAGAGAGAGAGAGAGAGAGAAAGAGAGAGAGAGAGAGAGAGAGAGAGAGAGAGAGAGAGAGAGAGATGGTGAAGGGAGGGGGGTACTAAGAAGACTGTCACATATTGACTCTCCAAGCACTAGCCGTTTGTCTGTATTTCGCTTCAGTTCCCAGAGCAATGCATCGGGAGCCCACGCGCCACTCTGATTACCTGACAAGGCGTTTTATTGCTCAATGCTGCAAAAACAAGGTGACAGGAACGCAATCTCCGCGAGGCACGGTGCCGCCGAGCCTCACGCCACAATAACATTAGCCTGCAAACAGAATCAGGGGCCGCTTTCGCTGAGAGCCGCTTCATTTCCACAGAAACAATGAGTGAACACCGCGATCAGCTGTCATTTCTCACTTTCATCCGGGTGCCGGGTGGTATTGATAACAAGTAAACGGTTCATTTACTAAGTTTCGCTCGTTTCTCTCTTTCCTGAGACTCAATTATGATGTTTGAGCCCTTTTACTTAACAAAAACAGTCACAGACTGTCAGGATTTAAACAATCTAACCTCTCTTGAGTCCTTTCTGTGCTTTTAAAACATTTTTAATATCAGAATATTGCCTAAAAATCTTTTTTCATCTTTCTTTCATCACATTATTTGAAAATATTTAAGTGTATTTACACAGACGAAACAGAAAACTCGACCAATAGAAACGGTCCAAAATGAATTGGAGGTGTGGTTTCTTTAACATACATTCAAACTTGGTAATGCTTCTTCCTTTTATTTTTGTATGGACATCCAAGGTTTTGTTTTGACAGCTACAATATTATGCAAATGAGCTTGGTTCTAATTGGCTGGTGTATATTGTGCCCCGTTTAAAAAGTAGTCCACCCAAAACATTTCATATAAATTGCGGATGAAAACGCAGGGCAAACCTGCTGGACAGGCAGATTAATATTAATGAGTTGGTTTTCGGGACATCACAGAAACAGGAAATTCAAAATGGCCTGTTTTGCAGTTTGGTGCACAGATATGGAGTTTATAGACTGGATGGTTTATTTAGAAACTTTAATCGTGTTTACATACTGCAAATAGTAAACTATTTCATTTCAAAAAGCAAGAAGGATTCAGAAAATCCTTTATAAAGGCCTTTTTTTCAGATAAGGACATTTTTAAATAACCTCACGATATCAGTTAAGATAGCAATGATGTAGCAAATGACTCTATGCTTGCTACTCTACACTTATAAAGGTCCCACACCTGATATATGGTGTTTTGATTGGACTATTTTGTTCTTGGCAGTAAACCTTCCAACCTTCAAGCTCAAAAGGAACACTGTTCTGTGTCATGTAACAAGTATAAGAGTAAAGATGGTACATTACATTATTTTCTCTTTTATTTTTAAAAGGACAGTTGAGATGAAGGACGTACTCCAAGAGTGAAAAAAAGACGAAGCTGAATCGTTGGTGTCCTCAGAGAACTCACTCCAGCAGCTGACCTTTTATTAAAACAAGCTGCCAAATGAAGATGCCTCTCGTATTACACACACACACACACACACACACACACACACACACAAACATACACACACAAACACAAACACAAGTAAGTGAATCACTGGCCTTGTCTGCTTGTTGTGACCTTCTGTGAGTCCACTGACCTCTCGCGATAGGGCAAACCAATAAACAAGATATACTGGGGTACAGAAAGCAGACTTTGTCCAGATATGATAGTCCCCATATCATGCAAGTGGCATAGCAGTATTAGGTCAGCCCACAGAATTAAAAATGGGGTGTTTGTTCTTCCTTAGATGGAGATGGAGCAGAAAAAAAAACGGCATTCAGAAGAAAACCAGACTAGGATCTCTCCGACTCAAGGCAGACTGTCGCCACCTAGAGGAGACTTTTATAGCCATGTTCTCCTAACTGCATTTCCACCGTCTAGGCCTGCCTCCACCAAGCTCAGACACCATGCTCAGATTTCCAAGCTTGGATGCTGGCACATGATAAAAACATGGTCTATGGTTTATTACATTTGTCACATAACACACAGTAGCCCGTTAAGAATAAATGGGACTATGTAATTCATTTTCATATCCCATGCATGGAGAAAAAAAAAAAAACACTCCCAATGGATAATCCCCTCTTGGCTTCAATCTCAGACTGTGAACAGAACAGGAGAGAGAATCACCAATCACCTTGAAGACGAGGAGAAAAAAAAGAATAGTGTGTGTGTGTGTGTGGGGGGCTGTATATGAATGTATTGGTGAATCTCTCATTCTCGGTGCAGAGGGGAAGCACACTTAATTCTATTTAACCTTGATTTGTTTGTAAGTAATATGCATGGACACCCGCAGCGCAATTATGGGCCATTACTCCTCGTCATTACCTTACACGCTCCGCTGAGAAGCGAAGACACGGCCACTGTCGGCGACCCTCCCCACCCCACCCCATCCCCCCCCCCCTACACACACACGCAACCTTTCGCGCTTTCACTTCTTCCACATGAGTGCCACACTTGCCCGGCTCCGTGGCCAGCTGTTAAGAACCCCGGGACCTCTCCCGAGATAAAATATCATTGCAGGGCCTCCAGGCCTTCCCTGGCAGGCTGTCGACGCCGAGGCAGGCTGGAACTGCTTAAGGTGCCCTTGTGCAGCTGTGTGGTGAGGGCCCATGTGCATTTGTTTATTTGTTTTATTTATTTATTTATTTTTATTTCCGTTCCTCTGTCTGCCCCAGCACTAACGCCACAAACATGGAGATTGGCTCTACAAATGGATCGATGGGGGAGTGGAGGGGTGGGTTTCAGGTTTTTTTTTCCTTCTGACATTTTTCCCATAACTCCACTGCTCAGATTCATCTCTCTCTCTCTGCCTCTCTCTCTCTCTCTCACTCTCTCTCTCTCTCTCCCTCTCCCCCTCCTGTGCCAGGGCCTGATTGTTTTACAGCTCCTGTAACAGTATCCCTGCACTGCCTCTTACCACGGTTTTGGTGTAAATAATGGAAGGCAGGAGGTTTTGATGTATGGAAGAGGCTCTACCATGGCATAGTGAGCACACAAACATGACAAATGTGTGCGCATGCAGGTATGATCATTTTCTCCAGGGGTGTGTGTGTGAGAGAGGGATGTTTTGAGCTACTTTTGTAATGCAGCTCACTCAGTCATATTCATTCTGCCTCATGTTTATACGTCACATCCTTACAGCGCACACACGGGCCTATGACCTGCAGACTGAAGACAAGAAGACACACACACACACACACACACACACACACAGCGCTAACCCACACTCAACACCATGCATCCCCAAACACACATTTCAGTTAGTTTGCACAATAAGGCGCCAAAACACACCTACATCAAACCAGTTTGCACACTAAGGTGTACTGGGGTGTGTTCCAGCATTCAGAACCCTAAACCTGAATTGAAAACATTTCCACCAACAAACCCTCAACAGACATAGTGTCCGGAAAACTTTGGCTACATCAGCACACAGTAAGCAAAACCTCACACGCCACAAAAGACACTGGAAAACGGATTCTCAGGTGAGACCTCTTACAAATACTACAGAGGAGCATGCATTAATAATGAGGAGAAAGCAGAGAGCGACAGCTAAATTACTTTTAGCCAGCTGTAATCTCACAAGGCTGCGTACCTACACCTGGCGTCGCTGTGTTTAAAATGGGGACTTTAGCCTTGTCTGACACGACAGATTTCAAATGCCTTTAAACTGGCTTAGCAGCAGCAGAGACACAGGAGTTGTCAGTGGCTTAGCCAAATCGCTGCACACAAAGACGCATTAGCAAGGAATGAAGAAATCCAGCAAAGCCCTCTCTTTGCCTCCACGAAAGGCACAAATCGGAAGAGACTATTGTGGTGCCGTTGTTGACTGCAGCAATTGTGCCACAAGCTTCTAAGCTGCTGAGTTCTGTGAAATCCATGAATGCTGTTGGTTAATGCAATAAAAAGTCTTAAAATGGAAAATCTAATGTAAACATGCAGCTGTTCAACTTCTACTCAGCGCTGAAAATAGCACAAAGCTTTTTCGCTCCGGAAAACACAAAATTTGCCACTAATTTAGGCCAAATAGTCTAGATAAACACTGATGCGGGCCCTAATACATCTGTCTTGCTGATATGGGATTCATCAAATGGCAAACGGCAGAGACCAGGCCTGTTCGTACATCAAAACTGCCTCACTTCGAGCTGCGAGGGCATCCAAACAACACCCCATAATAGAATTATGTTCCATGCTCGATTTACACAAAATGCATTACTTGAAACAAGATGGCCAACGCTAGATGTCAAAGACTGAAAGAGAAGTGTTCTCTCCGACACAGGGGGGGTGACTCATATTACATATCAACACAGCCTGTGCTAACCCTTCCTCACTCACCTCCTATACCTTTCCTTCCTGGCCCAGTCTTCACGCCACCTGCTCTGCAAACACACACTTATTCACCGACAGAGAGCGAGGAGCCAGAAAAAGAGGGAAAGGAGAAGGTGACGGTCACATGAGCAAAGAACACAAACTGTCTTTCCTACCTGAATTATCGACATCCTGTTAACCGGCGTCTCGGTGGTGCTGGTGACAGGCCCGGTGAAGCTGGTGTGGCAGCCCACGTGTCCTTGGGGGACGCTGAGGTTGTTGGCGCTGGGTTTGAGGTACATGACCTCGGACCTGGGGGAGCTAAGGGGAAGGCGTGTCTGGTAATCGAAGTACATGGGAGAGGTGGCCAGTGAGGGGCTGCTGACCACGTTCATCACATTCATGGTGTCGCGCTCCTCCACCTCGCTCTGCACCAGCATGATGTCATTCTTGTTGATCTTCTTCTTCTTGCTCTTGCCCAGCTGCGGGTGCGAGTACTCGGCGATGCGGCAGTTGTAGGTGCGGATCTCTTTGTTCTCGCGCTTGCACTTGACGGCGATAGCGATCATGGCAGCCAGCAGCATGACGGAAATGATGCTGAGAGTGACGATGAGTGGCAGCGACATGTCCCAGCTGCGCTGCTCGGCGTTGATCCGTGGCTCCCCCTCCGGCAGAGGGCCTGAGTAGGCCTTCACCACCAGCTTAGCCATGGCAGACAGCGTGGGCTTTCCGTGGTCTGTTACCTTGATAATAAGCTCCACTACAGGTGACACCTCCTCCCATAGAGGCTGAGATGTTCGCACCTCACCCGTCACCGGGTCTATCTCGAACAGGTGCTCCTCGTTGCCATCAGATATCTCGTAGGTGAGGCGACCGCTCTCTCCGAAATCGTTGTCCACAGCTCTCACCGTGGTGATTATGTGACCCACGCCCACATTCCGCGGGACGTGGATCTCCGCCGTGTCGTTCTGCAGCAGCGGGAGGACGATGACTGGGATGTTGTCGTTGACGTCCAGCACACTCACGCGCACCGTGGTGTTGCTCTCCAGGTGAGGGTTACCCGAATCCTTGGCCTGGACTTTGAAATCAAAATATTTGGTCTGTTCATAGTTGAAACTCCTCAGGGCATAAATGGCTCCATCCGTCGGTTTAATGTTGACATATGTGGTTATGGATTCCTCGCTCACGTTGGATGGGAGAAGAGAATAGGAGACGGTGCCATTTTGGCCTAAATCTGGATCATGGGCCAGAACTGAGCCAAGGTATTCCCCTGGGATGTTGTTCTCCGGCACCTGGAGGAGGTACACCATTTTCGTGAAGCGGGGTGCATTATCGTTCTCGTCCAAAATCTTCACAGTGAAAGATTTCGTAGAGTTCAGTGGAGGGTTCCCATTGTCTTTGGCCACAATGGTGATGTTGTATTCATCCTTCACCTCTCGATCCAGTGGTCGGTCTGTGACTACTGTGAAAAAGTTATCAGAATTCTCCTCCAGCCTAAAAGGGACATTGCCTAGGATTCTACACTGAAGCTGCCCGTTGCGTCCTGAGTCTTTGTCTGTGACTCTTACCAGGGCAATAACAGTCCCTGGGGCCGCTGCCTCACTAACTGCCCCCTGCCGCACCGCTACAAAGCCTATTGATGGCCAGTTGTCATTCCTATCAAGCACTTTAACTGTGACTTTACAATGGCCAGGAATTGGGTTCGGCCCTTGATCCTTTGCCTGCACATCAATCTCGATAATTGGGTTTTCCTCATAGTCGATTTTTCCCTGAATCTTTATGACACCTGTTCTGGGATCTATTGAGAACAACTCTTTGATCCTGTCTGGGACATAGCAGCTGAAAGCATAGGTGACCTGCCCATTACTTCCCTCATCAGGGTCGGTGGCATTTAAATCTATCAATACTGAGCCAATTGGAGAATTCTCAGGAATCTCCACCACATAAGAGGGCTGTTCAAACACCGGGCTGTTGTCATTAGAATCCGTTACCTTCACGTTAATCTGCATTGTACCCGACTTGGGATATTCTCCTCCGTCTGTGGCAGTGATAATGAGGGTATGGTGGCTGCGTTCCTCTCTATCTAAGGACCTCTGAACAACTAACTCAGGGAATTTAGTCCCATCTCCTCTGGATTTTACGTCCAAAGAAAAAATGCTGTAGTCATCCCGAGTGATTTGATATGTTTTAAGGCCGTTTTCCCGAGTGTCTGGGTCATAAGCGGCAGCCAGGGGGAAACGGGTGCCCGGGGCTGCGTTCTCAGAAATGTCAATATCGATCTGCTCAGAGGGGAAGCTGGGCGCATTGTCGTTGATGTCCTGTATCTCCACCTTGATCATGCAGATTTCTTTGTCGTTGGCGAACACCTCCATCGAGAGCTGACACCTGGAGTTCCGTTTGCACAGTGTTTCCCTGTCAATCCTCTGCTTGGTGTAGAGTAGCCCACTCTCGGGGTCCACGTCGATGAGGTGTGGTGCCGAGTTCTCCAGCACCCTGAAGTTGGACTTTTTGCCCTGCTCCCCGAGCTCCAGCCCTGCATCCTTGGCAATGTTCCCAATCACGCCCTGGATCTTCTCCTCCGGTATGGAGTAATTCAAGTTCTTTAACGTCAGGGCTTGCGCCCACAGGAGCAGGAAGGGGAAAATGGAGTGATACATCCCCCCCGACGCGTCTAACGCTTCAGACCTGTTGATCAGCCTCGGTGATCTCACAATTTATGCGCTCAATCCCGAAGCCGCTCATGATGAAAAGACGGGTGAAGTCATCGCGAGGTCTTTCCCTTCAAGCAGTCTCTTCTCCCCACGACGCGATGCGTTTTTTTTATTCCCACTTTTGAAAACACACGCTGCGGCTCAGCATCTAATTGCTATTCTGCTGAATGCCCGGGCGCAATGGACACACAACCACGACCAAACAGCCTTTCCGTGGCCTCTCGTCTGAAACACACACACACACACAATCGGACACACACGGGGAAAAACAAAAATATACATATTTAGCAGCAGAACACAGGCTCCGACAATGCGTAATTGACATGAATTCTTAATAAATGACCTTCCTTTTGGAACCAAAATCTCACAAAATAAAAGACACCTCTCGTAGCGCGTGTGGATTTCTTTTGGAAAGCACATCCAATCCGCGATTTCTCATGCCCGGACAAACGACGTGGACAGCATGTCAATAATGTAACCTTGAAAGGCGAAATCCAGCCTTGTGGTTTTTCCAGCATGTGGAGGAAAAAAAATCTACCATGCCATGAAAGAAACGCAAAAACTGAACTACACTAATATAGTTGTTGGAAGAAAAAAAATCCCAACCCTACTGCAGAACCGAATTGGTGTGATGAGTGATTAACTGTGTGTGTGTTTTTTCTTTTCTGATAAAAGAAGGGACTAAACTGGAGCTACAGGAGCTAGCCGTGTTGAGGTAGCTCCGTGAATACAAATGCGCTGCAGCCGGAGTGCCTGAGACGGATCACCAGATCGGCTCAGTTTAAAAACAAAACAAAACAAAACAAGGCAAAAAATACCACGCAAGGCTGTTCAACATGTAGCACTCGGGATAGATTACGCGCTACATGTTTCTGTCAAACCTTGGAGAGCTCCAGGAGGCTGGAGAAGAGAGGGAGAGAGAGGGTGCGGGAAAACCAACAGAGAGCCCCGTCGGTCCCCTCTCTGTGCCACTCCGTTTCTCATGCGTTTCCGAACGAGTGGAGGAGGAAAAGAGGGGGGGGGGGAGGACTCACCCTGCAGCCCACCGTCCGATCCGACACAGCCGCTTCACATCCTCCGAGGGAGAGGCGCGGCACGGGTGCGTGGGGAAGTGAAGTGCTCCAAAGAAAGTCCACCGGTGTCGGAGAGGAGTCCTTCCCCAAGCAGAGCTGATCAGGATGCGGGGAATCGCCTCCGCTCGGTGCGGCATCCACCGGACTCTCTCTCTCTCTTTCTCTCTCTCTCTCTCTCTTTTACGAGCGTCGCGCAGCAGCCGCACGCACGGAATATAGATCCACGGAGCCTGGCAGTCCTCTGGCTGATGCAGGGAGAGACATCACAGTGTAGGTCCTTGCATCCCCCCACCAGGTCCACCACGGGAAATATTAAAACAAGTATGTGTATAAATATAAATATATATATATAAAATAACAAACAAACAAGAGAAAGCCAACAGTTGGATAAGAAGTCTGGGTGCAAGCTCCTCCACTCTCCTGTCACCGCCTCCGTGCTGACAACCTTGTGCTTCTGCGTCCTTACTCCATCCCAACCTCTCTCTCTCTCTCTATCTCTCTCTCTCTCTCTCACTCTCTCTCTCTCTCTGACTAACGCACTCTTTCTCACAGTGCGTTAAACATTGTTACCGATCCGCCACCAGCCAATGGGAAAGGGCGGGGGCGCGGCTTCAGAGCTCTTAGCCAATAGGGTCACCCGAGCGGCCGTTTGAGGGCGTGTCTCTCCAGAGGTAATCTGATCCACCCGCTACATACACGAGGTTTCCAGTCCCGTCTGGAAAACACGCGGCGTGGTTTGAAATCCTGAAGCCGTTTTCCGTTACTGGGACCTGTTGCTGTACAAAAACAAAACATGGTTCAGAAAAATGTGTCCTAAAAATGGCAGAACCGCTCCCGTGAGTGCAATCAACCTCAACCGCCACTGAGGTTCAGCACGTGAGAGTGCAGGACAGTTTATATCAATATGATTGCCATAAAATAATGCATCGTTTTTATTATTTTGTGTTTTCTTTACGTATGCATCCCATACTGATGGTTATGAAATACGCATTTAATCACTTTTAATTCAGAGGAGGTAAAACCTGCCTATAGCTGAGTTTGTGCCCGCATCCTTAGTGGATGGAGTCCGTTCCTAAGTGTTATTTAGTATTTATTTATGTATCTGAGTGGTTACACTGTTGTAAAGTGTAGCGTGTAAAGAAATTATTTTACATGGTACTACATCCCATTTATCTTAATGTCATAATAAAGGCATAAATAAGAATAGGATACATCACAAGGCCTGATATTACAAGTGTACAGTGTTCTAGGATGGAACTACAGAAAAAAAGGCATGGAGAGCGGTAGCCTTCATTCACACAGTGTAGAATCAAAGACAAGGGTTGGGGATTTTAAGGAAAAATCTAAGTGGATTTACCAGCTTCACAAATTTTGGACTGCAGCTTTTAAAACAGAAATGGTCCTGCTGAAGCACAACCTACCATTGACCAGCGGTGTTCCAACCTGAGTGGAAGGATAAAAGCTCAGCTGTTGCTTGAGACCTGGCTGGTCTAGGAGCAGGATCCCTGAAATTCATTCAGCTCATCAGTGCCCTCTAGTGGACACTGCTCCAGTCCCTGGTCCTGCGTCTCTCCAGCTGTAGTGCTTTACTGGTTTATAGTGTACAGTGTATCTATCAGTTATGTCCTAAGATGAAATATTTTCTTCCGGAGTCAGAGAAACCATGGTCTACAAAACAAAACAAAACAAAACAAAACAAACCAAACCAAAAAAAACTCCACACACTCTCCACAGATCCCCTTCTCCTTTCATTTTGGAGTCTTCGCTGAATAAGCACTCCAGGGAGCACTCCAGTCTGAACGAGCTGGTGTGGAAACAAGCTGGGAGCCCAAAGAGATCTGTTAAAGACACATCCCATCCTCCCCCACTGCTCTGTTGTCAACCGCCGCTCTACAGTCTTGTGGCCCATCTGGGCGAAGCTTCATACCGCCGACGCCGGCTGTGTTCTAATGAAGCAGCGTGGGCCTCCTCGCTGGAGAATGAGGAGGAGCGGGAGCCGGAGGAGCCGTCAGGCGGCGGAGGAATTGGACGGGAGTGCCCGAGCTCATTGTGCATTCCTGCGCGCTGCGCTTTAATATTCCTCAGCCACTTTCGCCTCTGTCATATCATTACAAGCCTGTCTCTTTAATGCGGGCTGTTTGAAGCTCCTTAGTCTCTAATGCCCTTTGATTATGCAGAGATGGAGGCGTGTTTGATAGTGCCGTAGTCTCCAGTAACGCTGGATTCACTTCGTCCTTGACCCGCGCCTTGACCTTTTCACTCGGCCAGACCAGCAGGAATGGTGGAGGAGTGACGCCTTTCTCCAAGTAGATGATCAAACCGGTTCTGCCGGAACACGTTTCTTTCAGATGGATGTCGGAGGTTCAGGACGCAGGTGCTATAAATCGCTCGGAGCTTTATTGAGTCGTAGAGTCGCGCTTGTTGTTTTTAATCCCAAGACCACCTCAGCGCATGTGCAAAGTAATATTTCTGGATGGGAAATTCAATGCTGACTGGTGCCCTGGTGTTTAGGGAGTTGCCCCTGTGTTCAGAAGGATGTGGGTTTGAATCCCAGGACTGCCAGTAGCACCACTGAGGTCCCCTCCGCAACACTTGGTGAAGCCGGATCACTCATGTCTCAGTTTATTTTTTTAATTATGAGGGAGAGCGAGTCATAATGTTGTACGCTGAGTGGACGTTTCCAACACAAGACAAACATCTGGTCGAGGAATGGCGCTTTCCTCCAAGTAGATAAACAAACTGCTTCTGCTGAAACACATCTCACATGTGTTACCCCACAGACATCCTGGCCTGAGTGAGGAGGAGGAGTGAATAAAGGAGACAGAGGAAGGTCTTCTTGGTGCAACGAGCAAAGATTGGAAACTGGAATTCTTTCAGATTGATGTCTGAGGTCCAGGACGCAGGTGTTATAAATGGTTCGGAGCTTTACTGAGTCGTGTTTGTTGTTTTTAACCCAAGACCACCTCAGCACACGTGCAAAATCATTTTTCTGGATGAGAAATTCAATGCTGACTGAAGTTCGGCGTGTCACCAGGGCGGCTGGTGCCCTGGTGTGTAGGGAGTTACCTCTGTGGGCAGAAGGTTTTGGGTTTAAATCCCAGGACTGCCAGTAGCACCACTGAGGTAACCTTGAGCATTTGTTGAAGGGGTTAGCACTGTTCCCATTGTGTCTGGTGTGTTTATAAGTGACCATATGTGCCTATTTACTTTTTTTTGTGAAACTCCACCAGTTGTTCATCAGTCCTACATAACTACGAATTTATTCCGAGTGTTTTTGGTGTGAAGTGGATCTTTGTAGAGGAATTTACCATCTTTCATTACTTTCCAGTGTTGGCAATAGGAACCAGGAGTGGGTGGAGTGCAAATATTTCCACTCGTTCACCCAATAATGCTTTGCATGTACCTGTACAACATGTACAGAATTTGAAAAAATATACATTATAGGCCAAAAAAACAACCCCCTTCATTAAACAGATGTCTGGGTCCTGTCACCACACTGTGAAAACTGATTTGATGAGCTCTGCTTGAATACTGTTTTCATATCAAACCCCTTTGAATGACTTAGTTTACACATTAACCATTTAATTGTGTTGACATTTGGGAAAAAAGATCCATTTAAAGGGCCATTTCAGCATATATCCCCCCTACAGGCACAGTAACAAAAGGCGTATAGAAAAGGTGGGTAAAAATGAACCATGACTGGTACATTTAAACCCACACCAACATGAGTGGCAATAAGGTAGAGCAATAAAACTAAAAAAAAATGTCAAATACAGTTCTGTTTCTCTACAACAGTGACGTGACGCCAATTTTGGTGTTAGCCAAAACACACCCAGGCCTCGGTCACTTACCTAGAATGTAGAAACACAACTGAGATATATACTGGACTTGTACACTGTACACTGTACTCCCTCACTCATTCGCCGTGTTACTGTATTCTTACAGTCCATAAATACAATGTAATGCATGAATAGGATGCAGTCCATAAATAAAATGTAGTCCATGAATACGATGTAGTCCATGAATACGATGTAGTCCATAAATACAATGTAATCCATAAATACAATGTAATCTATAAATACAATGGAATCCGTAAATACAATGTAGTCCATAAATACGATGTAGTCCATAAAT